>JAQGAY010002053.1:0-11844 GCA_034698085.1 Polydesmus angustus
TTTTTTTTGCAATGATACTGTACCAAAAAGTATCTACGGTACTTAACACAATAAACCGAAAAAAAAAAAGAAAAAGTGTATTAAAAAATTCTATCTATACTTTAATAAGCAAAATAAATACCAAATGTTACTAAAGTTAAAACGGAAATTATAATAGTAACTACCGGTACCGGTATTTTTTTCCTATTTATGAGCTGTAAAAATTAAAAATTGCCGCTGCAGGTATAGCACAAATTTGGTGAAATTGTAATTGATACGGGGAATAGTGGTTGTAATAATGGGTATTGAGGCTGAACACAGAATATAACAATTAAATGTTAAACAAATCATTAAATTGAAGTTTTCCCATGCGTCATGAAAATATATAGATTATTACACAGATTAGTGTACTGATTCAATTGGGCTTTTTTTTCGGTACACCGTGCTAATCGTAAAGCATTGTTTTTATAATTCAACAATTTAAACCTCCACAAAATTGCAAATAATTAAGAGCTCTTTCTTAAATCACATTATTAATATTTTAAATATGCTTTCGAATAAACTTAAATACAAATATATTTCATTAATACAACAGTTACTAATAATAAATTAAAATAAATATTAATTATTAATTTAAATAACGCAAAAAAAATTGAATAGGCTTGCTTAGTTGTCTTAAACAAGTCAATTAACCGCGTTACAATTTTAATGCGCTAACCTAACCTTTCGTACAAATAATTAATATTATTAAATGTCTCTCTTAATCAATTTATTTTCTAAATTCAATAAAATTTAATAATAAGGCGACTTGGGTAATAAAATTAGAGCTTATTAATAGCTAAACGCGCTTACTATTTTTATATCTCTGAAGTTAGCCAAACTGAAATTTAAGGTACGGAGGAGCTGGCGGGAGAAAAAAGTCTTTTTTTGCTTAATCAAAACCTAGATAAACAACAACAGTGTAATATAATAATAATTTATCTCGCGTGCATTTATTTTATTTTATATTTACACAATAAATAAATTAAAACTTAAATATTTCTTTCTCTCTCTCTCGCTTTTCTCATTTCAACATCGCTCTGTTTATTCTTCGCTACTTGAGTTTTTGCCATAAATTATTTGGCGGGAGGATTATAGGCTAATATTCACGATGATTACCCCAACCGTTTTAATTGAATTCTCTAAAAGCGTTGAGTTAAGTAGTGAAAATCCTTCTGGTGCGTTCGGATGCGCGTGCGCGGAAGCCCTATAATTCCTATAGCGAGATTAGACAGCTCTATCTTTACATCACCACCAAACAATTTTATGGCGCAAAAACAAGTCGGGGCAAAAAAAAAAAAATAATAATAAAGGGAAAGAGGGAAAATGTAGACATCGGAAGCGTGAAATACTCAAAAGGATCTCATTAAGAGAGGAAACATGATGTACTTGATATCCCTTAATGTTAAATTAATCTCATGCCAAGTTAACCAATGACTAAGTTAGCGCCTAAATCAACATCAGTTAACCCTACATCGTTTTTCATTATTTTTATTATTATTATTTTTTTTTTCCAGAAAGTCATTAGATGCTTTATAGAATCCTAATTTAGATTTTTATAGAGGGTGACAAGTTGTCAACATGATTTTATTTCTTCTATGTACATAATAATATAGCTTTAATATTGTTCATCTAAAGTCTTATCTATTTCTCCATTTGTTTATTAGTTTTCTGCGAGAAAAATTTACCATCGCTTAGGTGTCGATCAAAACAACTAATTTATTGTATTCAACAAAAATCTAAATTTAAAAAGAATCTAAAAGAAATTTAAAATTAAGCAATTACATGTGCATGTACTGTACAATTATTTTTGTAATATCAAAGGCATAACTTTTATCCAAAAAAAAAATAAATAAATAAAAAAAATGATTTAATTAATTTGTATCCATAGAAAATAAAAGTTATTTTTAAATTAAATAAAAATATGAAAGCGCTGTTGAATTTCATTTTTCCGAGTAAAATAGATACTGTACACGGAACTGGAATTCCCTGTACTCTCTTACATAATTATTACAGGTACTATAAATGTTCGAAGAATTCTTTTTCGTTAATATTATTAATTCATAGAGTTATTCAGGAAAGCCAATAAGAGTAAGCATCAATGGATTTAAAAATAAAAAATAATCTCAATGAACGCCCAGTATAAAATAATGGTTTGTCAAAATTTGCATATTCTCGTACAGTGTAACTCCAATGTTTTTTATTGTTTGATATTTGTCCCATATTCGATATTGGTAACACTTTTGACGCCGATTGCAGTCAGCTGATCGTCATTATTAGTGTGAATTTTAAAAATCATAGCAAAAAAAAGATAATAATTTAAAAAACGAGTGCTAATGATTTGTCAGAAAATGCTGAAAAATCATCAGAACATCAAGACAAGTAAACATATTATGACAATAGTAAGTGTTTAATATGCTATTAATAAGCAATTAAAATATTTTTGCATTGATTTCTAAATTAATTTTTTTTTTTTCTCTTATTGGTGCAAAATTCAGGGCTACAAAATTCTGAACTGGGTAAAGATGTACAGTATTTAATGTTCATAAATTTCTCTTGAACGGATTAATGACAAATATTGGAGTTGCACAATAGTTTTAAATATTAAATTTGCATACTAGTATAGGTCTAGTAGGCAATAGTCTTGAACTCAAATAAAATTTCAAAAAAACTTTTAAAAAATAGTTTTTTTTAGAAAAAAAGTTTTATTAATCTTCTAGTGAAAACGAATAAAGAAACAGTAACGCACTTTCTTTAATGATAAAATCTAATTTTCAAAGCCTAAAAGAAAAGAAAAAAATGGCAGAATTTTCAAACAATTTACAGTCAATCATCGGTTGAAACATATTGTTTTTTTTTTTTGTTTAAAAGCTCATACGTTGGATTGCCGGTGCACGATAATGGATGTGGAGCAAGTGACTCTGCTCCACTACACCGCTCCTACCTACATGTACTACGGTACAAGGAATAATACAGTACCGGTATATATCCATAGCTGCACATGTCGGTTTTTAAGAAACCCTATTAAATATTTAATACCGTTTCGTAAAGTTGTGTGATGTGCATATAGACAAAAATAAGAGAGGATTGAGATAATACAAGACCAAATTCGAGTTTTCTCTATCAAAGGAAAAAAAAAAAATTTTTTTATGTTTTGAAGTATAACTTAAAAGATAAAAAAAATAAGTCGCTAGATATCAAGGGCTAAAATGAAATCTTTAGATTTCAAAGCCAAAGATTGACAAAGTGAAATTGAAACACGTATTTCATTTCTCAATAATAACCTGTCACCGTTAGCATTAAATAAAAACGTTAAAAATATAAAGTAAAAGTAAAAAAAAGAGAGAAAGAAAAAAAAAATGTCAAAAGAGATAAAACTCCTATAAATGTATTAATTTTTTAAGAAAACATTCGTAGATGCAATAGTCAAAAAAAACATAAGACGGGGAAAAAAAAAAATAAGCAGTTTTGAAATATCAAACTCCGGCAACTTCGTATTCTGCAATATGCGAGTTAAAAAGAAAAGTCTAAATAAAAATTAGTACTCTACAAAATAACAATATTGATTCCTTTTACATCGATTTTTGCTATAAAAATAAAAATATTTGTTTCCTTTATCACAAATAATGCACTCCATATCCACAATAATATTCACGGAATATACTTTTTTAATAAGTATATTAAAGTTACCACCTCTAATCGATTAACAATAAAACCACCTATTTATCCACTTTAACAAAACAATTTAATTAAATAAATCTTCCGTGAAAAGATCAACATACTTAACAACACGAATTATTAATACATTTGATTGCATCGATCAAATGTTTGTTTACAAATTACCTAACACACGATAAAATAACTTTTAATCAATAAACTACTCAAAATTTGAATAAATTAAATCGTTGAACGTTAACAATACTGTAGCATACCGAGGTGAAAATAAATGTATGAAACCGGCTTAAATCATCAACTTTATAAAGCATTTGCAATCTACCATTTTACATACCGGTACCCAAAAATAAACGAGTTTATATATGTTTCTTGATTCAAAATGAAAAAATTTCATAACAAAAAATATATAATTGCGACGGAGTTTACTAAAATTGAGGTTACATCCGAGGTGTCGTTTTATCCAGGTTCACCTATGTTTTTAAATACTGCTCCATAAATATAATCGAATTATAAATTTAATTGCTGATTTAAAAATCTACTTTAAATGCAAAATATCATCTATTAACATGAATATTATGACGTATATAATTACTTATTTAATTTTTAAATTGTTATGTCAAAGTAGATAAAATTGGTAAAGTATTATAATTTGGAAATTACATAGTAAATTATTCTTTTATACCGGTAGGTAATGTTAAAAGTTGTTTGCACCAAACGTACAATATACAGCGAATAGAAGCGAGTTATAATATATTGTCGCAAAAGACAGTATTAAAATTTAAAGAGTTTGTTGGAATAAAAAAGATGCGACTGCTGCA
Source organism: Polydesmus angustus (assembly GCA_034698085.1). Classification (NCBI taxonomy): domain Eukaryota; kingdom Metazoa; phylum Arthropoda; class Diplopoda; order Polydesmida; family Polydesmidae; genus Polydesmus; species Polydesmus angustus. Next base: position 4,512 of record JAQGAY010002053.1, read on the forward strand.
GCACTCTCTTACAATCTACCCAGTGTTCGCAATGTGTAACTCAGTTCAGAAAAACAAAGCTTTCTTTTTTTTGTAATTTAAAAAAAAAGAAAGAAAATGAAATGAAAAGAAGAGCGGAAAAAAATAGGAAAAAAGAAAGAAAGAAAAAAAGGAGTAGAAAGAAAGGATTTAGAAAGACGATGTCGAGTAAGTTATAAAGTAGGTAGACCTAAAAGAGAGACGGATTGATCTAAAGAGAGTAGGAAAACGTCAGGTGGAAAAAGATACACCGGCAAATAAAGAAATATATACGTTGGCGGCAGCTGAACACGTACGAATCAAAAACTAAATAAAAAAAATAATAAAAATAAAAACATGGCGGAGAAAGAAAAAAAAAAGTATAAAAAAATAATACTTAAAAAAAAAACGTTCAAGCGTGAGTAGACTGCAGAAGTGTTTACGTAAATCGACGCGCGCACGTTCGTTTTAAAAAAAATATCAGAAAACTAATAAAGAAATCAAGAAATAAATTTAATAAAATATAAAAATAATTTTTTTTTTTCACTTGCCGCTATTTCAATTCACAAAAAAAAAAAAATCGATAAACTGTTTTAGAATTGAGAATCAATATTGCAATAAACGCGTAAATTGCTTTTGCTTCACATTTTTGTTTTAAAAAAATTGAAATTTAATTACTTTTTAAATTGGCTTGTATACTTGTACCGGTTTTTGTAGAAATTGCCTTGAAAAAATTAGATTTTTTTTCGTAAGGACTCAACTCTCACAACTATAATGTTTGTTAATAAGACCGGATTTGGTAAACAAATTTTAGATTATTTTTTTTTTCCTAAAATTTAAGCAACTTCAAACGTAGGCAGTGCAGATTTTACACATTTTCAGAAAATTCACTGAGAACTATCAACGTAAAAAACGTAAAAATATTTTAGTTGTTTTAATTCAATTGTTGAGTTATGGATTCTTCAATCAGTTTTTATTAATCCTGATTTTGGGTAATTTTTTGATTAATTTATACATGATTGTTATCATAGATTTTCAGCACGGTACCAAAAAAAATTTTAGATACTGCATTGTCCCAGTGTTTACATTTTTTTTTTTACAAAACAATATTGTAAATAACAAGTGCTAAGATAAATAAAGCGGATGGGACGTACTGCATTAGTTATAGATTCTTACGAGTGCAAAATCTTAATTGTGTAAGCAAAGCGGTTTAAAAAAATTTTTTTTCCCCCTACCGATTATACTGTTTTTAACTCTACACAAAATTAATTATTCAACGAGTAATCAATACGGTATTTAGCAAGACACCCCAACAATCTAAATTATTAACAAAACTCTCCTATATAAAGTTCTACGCCATCGTATGTTCCATATACACAGTATATATATGTACTGTACTTGTGTTTTCTGAGTGATAATAGACAAACACCTAATTAGTTCGAGTCACAACAAAAAGTGTACATAAACTAGAAATATATATATATTTTTTTTTTGCAAAAAAGAAAGAAAAAACTCTATGTATAAACACCTCAGAACATTTTAATATCTTGTTTCATCATTAAAGTTCATTTAAAAATTGCACTTAGAATTTATTTTCCTTTAAATATTTTTATCTATCAAAACTATTAGAAATTTTAAAAAGTTAATTTGTCATTGGAGAAATATAGAAAGACTTTGTAAAATAATAACACTTGGTATAGTGAGTTACGCTACATCATTTTCGCTTGATGTTATGGATGCATTACAAAATAACGATGGTTAGGTTGATCAAAATTTTGACCTTTTTCACCCTAACAGCTCATGTCATATTCTAAACCCTCTCCCAAAATGAAAGGGGAACCAAAAAAAAAAAATTTATTTTATGAAAATGATCTTTTGACTTTTACATGACCGATCAATGACAATAAATGTTCGTATCTCTATCGTTTTCAAAATTTCTGTCGTCCTTACTGACTTTTTTCCAATATCTGTCAAACACAACTGCATGAAGATCTTTGTCAAACAGGGCCATTCGTGCACAGCCCCAGCACACTCTTCCAAAAATAAATAATAAAAAAAAAGGCTTCGATCAAACTTTGTCTGAACCATAAAATTATTTCTCTCGAATCATTCTGGCCCTGGTTGCTCACTTTTACCACAAATTGAGTTAAAAACAATGTTAATTCAATTTTTAGACAACTTCGCGTACTTTCTAAAGTCACAAAAAAACAAAAAACAATTTGATAATGGCAAAAGTCGAAATAAAATCCTTCAATAAAAAATACAAATAAAAAACCGAATACTGTACTGAAACTTTTATTTTTTCATTACTTGATAAAAATAAAATTAAAAAACGTCAGTACATCTACCGGTATTTATTTATTTATATACAGGTATACTTGTTATAAGAAAATTCCCGTAGGTTACAAATTTGACTTTTTTTTTTTTTTTCAAAAAAACGAAATTAAATCATATTCAGTGACTCGGTACTATTATTTTTATTATCCTTACATTATAATATAATCTGTTCTCAAACAAGCCTAAGCGAAATTTGTTCTAGTGAACATACTGTAAGAGCGCAAATAAGCAAATAATTTCCATCCTTGCTTACACTATTATGCGAATGCAAATAAAGGCGAATAAAGAAAACAAACAAACGAAATTAGTAGACCGCAACGTACATCTCCGCCCATCATTTTCCGAGCTATGGCTGGAGGCTTTGCAATGTAAACCAGACCCTTACCAACCAACAATGCACGTAATAACGAATATTGTAGCCTTCAGTCCAACTATCTCTCTCAAAACAAGGGTGTCATTTAATGCCTAAATACATCTTTAAACGAGGAAATAAAAAATAGGCGGGGCCGAATCATCGCATCTACCATTTTGATTCAACTAAGAAAAATGCTAATTAATGAAAAACCCTCTACTCGCAGTAAAAATAATTATATTCGCTCCTGGTAAATACACTGCGCGCATCCTTCTTTGCTTACATTACAACCTCGCGCAGGTCGGAAAAATGAGTGATAATGATGGCAGTCATTAGATGTGGCGTTAGTGAGTCGGAGAGAGAGCGGCTAAATTGTCTGCACCATCTGTTGACAATCAGTCTTATTATCTCATTTCCAAAATGAAATTATACTAATAAAAAGGGGAGTGAGGTTAGGGTACTGTGCACAATAGACCGAACACGCTATGCGATCTTTCTCTCTTTTCCAGCTAATATTATAGTTAGCTCGTGAAACAAACAATGGAGAAGATGACGTGCAAATCAGTCCTTCCATTATTACCGCGTTCAACCAACCTATATTTATATCAAACGGCGCGAACAACTCATCACAACCGATAAAAACTTTATTAACAACAAAATGCTCGTTATAACGCCATGATAATGTTGATACTGTATTATGAGCAGTGAAATAAGTTAATAATGGCTTAATATGCAGAAAGGAAAGCAAAGAGTTTCCATTTAGTAAAAATTAACTGCAAACTTACAGTAAATGAATAAGATCAAAATATAGCGCGATATTTACATGAAATTTTGCCGCATTTAAAATTAAATAATGCGACATGACTTTATGTAAATATTATTCCATATACACCTAATACAATTGTGTAAAAACAGTATTAGGTGTAATTGAACTTTCACTAAAAGGCGATCAAATACATAGTAAATGCAAAAAAAAAAAAATAATAATAAATAAATAAAAATGTATGAAGAATTATGTTTAAAAATGGCAGATACAGTTATTTGTGCATTTAATTGAATACCATACCCAACATGTACCTAAAATCTACAGTAAGTTTATTTGCGAAGAAACAATTGAAAGTTAGCAAAAATTGCTGCGAATCTATTAAGAAAATCAGAGTTGAAAATAATTAAAGAACATAAAAATAGTTTCAAAGCCAAGTTAAAAATTAAACATATTATCATCAGTTGTCTAGTAAAGTTGAACCTTGGGAGATTCCCCTCACGAATTTCCTAAATCCTAATACAGTATTTACAACTATGAGCACATTTCGCGTACTGTTCCATCTCTCTCGGTCTCTCTCACTCGTTGCCAGCGCAAGAGGAATAATAATCGGATGAATTGTTTGAATAATAAATAATCTCGAAATAAAAGCTGTTGCAAAAATTATGACTATGATGATGAATAGAAGATGAACATCTACGGCAACTCCACATGTACCCATTACAATTTCATTTAAACCCATTACTCTTGTTTAAACATTAAAACATAGAAATTACACGACCATCTATCTCCGAAAATACCTTGTACGTAGATGCGAGAGCGAGAGGGATACGGAAAACGTGGCAGTACGTGTTAACGGTAAACGAGAACGTGAAATCGTCGGGCTGCCGCGAATGAGCGACGGCTATACCGGAGAAGGTGCGTGGCAAACTCCCGCCGTTTATACCTACCACCGTCAACACTCGAAACATCTTCGGACAAACCTGACGACGTTCAAAAAATACTGACACAATAACGGGAAACGGAATAAAATGCGAAGGAGATTAAATTGGATTTTGATTCAAGGATTTATAAAATGTGATATAACAACTAAAAAAATAGTTAACCTACATATTAAAAAAAAATACGTTAAAATAAAAACTGTAAGTAATTCGTAAACTAAAGTTTCAAACTGAAACATTATGATTGTGCATTTTTTTGGAAATTTTTATTTGTGAAATGGCGGTTTGTTTATCTTAAATAAATAATTAATTGATCAATAAATTGTGTTAATTACTTGGAATTTAAGTTCTTGAAAAGAAGTTGGTAAAATCTCCATGGTCCTGCTCATTTTTCAACAGGAAGTGCGTAATTCGGAAAAAGCAAACCAAAATAGTTGTTTCATCAACTTGGTGTATAATGCAGTACCGTAATTACGGCAAGGGTTGGGAAGAGAAAAATTAAAAGTTTCTCGTCTAGATAGGCGTAAAAGCTACGTCTACTCTACTGAAATATGCATCTAGTAATCAACAGTGTTCGCATTCTAATTTGCATAATTAATCGCGTTAGTTGTATAGACACGCGGTCCGCGGAATAGCACGCCTCGAACGTTAAAATATGTATTAAGTCTGTACATGTGTATAGATTGAAAACGTCGAATGCGCGAACCACATGGGTTTAACGGCTAATATCTCTCCAAAATCTAATTTTAAATAAATAAGAGTTGAAGCAGCAAACCTACAACAGCGATATTCCGGCGTGAACGGGTTAGCGCGTGAAAAACGTCACGTTGAGTAAATATAAATGTCATGTTTTCCCACCCCTCTCAAAAAATAACTTCTTAGAAAGTTTAGGCATTCAAGATGTTTCAAGCTTTAATTGCTTTACTTCTAATGGTTACAGTGTAATACTGTACATCAAAATATGTCAAGTTTTACAAAAACAAGCCCTAACCTCTAATTCTTCATAATCAAATATTTAAAGATATTAATTTAAATGCAAGTATCAATTATTTAATTGGAACTACACGTTCATGGCAATTTATTAAGAACTTAAGAAAAGCCATTCAAATCACGTTTGACAAAACAATTATTTGTTATGTATTGTTTGTGTTTTAACATTTTTAAAGTCAAAAAAACCAATTTTGTTATTTAAAAAAAAAAATACCTTAATTTAGCTGAAAATTTATTGCCTTGAGTTTATAATGTTAATACGAGTATTAGCCCTAACATGTTTAATATTGTCGGGGTTTATAAAGAAATAAGGTACTAACCAAATTTTCCTTCGTTTGGCATTAACATTTTTATAAATACGGTAAATTTTGGTTTATTTAAAATTTTTTTAATTGGTTTTGCGATCAGTTTTCAACTTGATTTCTCAATTAATAATCAATAGTTCATTTAAAATTGACAATATTATTTTTTAAAATAATAATAAAAAATAACTATCGCTAAAGCTAAAAAAAAAAAAAAGGTTCATTACAAAATAATAAGATTAAAAATCTATTCTTATTTGAATTTGTGATATATAAAGCCTTTTAGTAGCTTATGCCAAAAACCTTTTATCCAAATTTTTTAATAAACGTTACGAATGAATTTCTGTTTTATCGATTCGTAGATTAGTAATAAATTGGTAGAGCGTATAAAATAACGCACTTTCCAAGTTTTATACCTTTAAAGACTTAAAACCAGCTTCAGTCACGGTACTACGTTTAATTATTATTACAAAACTTAAGCCGCATTGAATTATCCATTTGCAAAACTTAATCATAGTTTTATCGTAAAGTTTCACTAAGTAAATTGTAACATTTTGTCTTACAATATTAGATTGTGAGTTCTTTTCTTAAGTTTGTTCAGATATAAAATTTCTTAATAAACAATAGTTCTTGAAGATGTTGGCAGTCAAAATTTTATATATTTTCACTAATCAATAATTGATTAGATGATCGAGCGTCGATTCTCAGGTCTCTGGGGTCTCGAGTATTTGCGAGTCAAAACAACGCACAGACATCTTATATTTCTATAGTCACGGATAATGTTATCTAAGTAAATAATAAATAATTTACATAAGCAACGCTATTCAAGCACTTCAGTATAGGAAAACATCTTTGCAACAAACGCTGTTTATCTATTACCGATGTATTATAAACATGAATCGAGTTCATTAACTAGATATGCGCCTATTTCCCCATTGCATCAACAATAAGGAAGGGAGAAAAAAAACTATCACATCGAAAATTGCGCTTAAATCAAATTAAATTCTTTCATTTCGGTTCCGTTCCGGTTAATGGTAAAACTACAGCCGACCAAAAACATTCGTTAAATCAACTATAAGCCTTAATCCCCGATTGGGCAAATATAATAGTAAAGCCAAATAAAATCAGAGGTCTTGCGCAGTACAAATAACTTGAAGCGTCACTTTAGAAGAAGCAAAAAAAAATAAAAAAAAAAAAAAAAAAAAAAGAGAAAGGGACCTAATGCACTGTTATTCGAACGGCAAGTAAACCCTAAATAAATGGTTTGCTGTCTTGGAGGCTTCGCTTTTACTCGCAATCATCTCCGAACCGACTTTCTACTTTTATCTGGTAACTGGAAGCGATTGTGTTTATATATACAAATCCTCAGTCGCATTGTCATAAGGTCGATGAGAAGTGATTGTCATCAAAAAACACAGATGGTTGATGTTTGCGGTAGGGAGAAGGTTGGCATTAAAAAAATAGGTACGAGAAAAGAAAACGTTACATGGATAACTGCTTGTGTCCATAAAGGGAGTTAGATGGGTACTCTCTCGGCGTGCATGTGATTTATTCTCCCGGATCACGTTTCTAATTGAACGGGAATCAAAATAACTCAATGTAGTGTATAGTAGGCTAACTGGTGGCTGGATGCGCACGGGATAAGAGAAAA
>JAQGAY010002054.1:0-11842 GCA_034698085.1 Polydesmus angustus
TTGTTGTTGTTAGCATTTAATTTTTACAAAATAAAATAATTATCATAATGTAAAAATATTGTGGAGAAAAAAATGTTATAAAATAGCCCTTGAAACTATTATGTTGCTTTATAAGTCAGCTGATCGACTATCGCTGTTTTTAGCAAATTTTATTAGTGAAATATATGATTGCTTTGTATACTGTAGGTTTTGTGGAATGTTGTAAGGACGGTGGACTTCTTATGTCTTTTAAATGTCGCGAACAAAATCAAGCTCTTAAAGACTGCTTAACTAAATGGTTTTGTTTTTGAAAGTATTCATTGGTTCATGGTTTATAAATTTAAAGACTGCCTATTTGTTTAGGTATCAAGACGAAGAATTTCATAAACTTTGTCAAGAAGAATATCTGAAGGAAAGGTCAGAATTCAGACGGACTGGCGTCAAGCAAAAGGATCAAAAGAAAGAATCCACTACCTTCTAAAAACTTTAACCTTCGAAAGTCAGACTTTTCGGTAGTTAGTTTATTTTGTGATAAATTGATGTTGACCTTGGTGTCAAAAAAAAAAAATTGCCTTTAAAGACATTTTTTTACGTGCTGTACATTTTCGATTTTACTTTCACTTTCGGAATTTTTGGGAAGAAAGAATAATAATGGAAATGTTAGGGGTATCAATCGTATTAGTTGTATCGATCGCATTAGTTGTGAAGAAGTTGTTTATTAGAAAACGCGATTTTGTTTTAAAACCGGAAGAGGAATTCGTGTTAATTAGTGGTTGCGATTCCGGGATAGGATCCTATTGCGCTCAGTTATTTGATGGTCTGGGATTCAACGTGTTTGCTGGATGTCTTTTCCCCGACGGTGAAGGAGCGCAGAAATTGGCTCAACTATGTTCGGATCGACTTTGCCTCTTCAAACTAGATGTAACTGATGAAACTAACTTTGAACAGCTAACAGAAACTGTCGCAACGAAAGTCAAAGACAAAGGTAAACTAATTAATTTTTAAATTCACAAATGAGTGTCTTAATACAAATCACATTTTTTTAATTATAATTAGGTTTGTGGGGCTTGATAAATAACGCGGGTGTGTTATGTTATGGTGAATTTGAGTGGCTAACGTGGAATCAATGTGATTTTCAAGTGCAAGTCAATCTCGTTGGAGCCATACGGCTAACTCGAGCCCTTCTCCCATTCATTCGACAACGCAAAGGTATTTGGTGCTAATATTATGAAAATGGGACTGGAATAATTATTTTTTTCTTTAGGTCGTATTTTAACAATGAGTAGTATCAATGGCGTGATCGCATATCCAGCTCAAGCAGTTTATTGCGCCACTAAGTTTGGGTTGGAAGGCTTTTGTGGTTCTCTCCGCTTGGAAATGATGAAACACTCGGTCTCGATCAGCACTCTTCAACTGGGAGATTTTGCCAGACTCACAAACATTATGTCTGCTCATCAAAAGCAAGTAAAAGACATGTGGGAAGGGATGAGTGAAAAGCTACAGCAGACTCAAGGGGACTACTTTCGGCGATTTCATCAGGTGACTCAAGACCGATTTGGACTTACATCACCAAAGTCTTTGCGCAACTCGCAATTGGATCACGACCTACGCCATTTTATTCTGTCGCCTTACCCTCACTCCAGATATCTGTGCGCAAGTTTTATTTATCGTTGTCTTTATAAGCTTTTGTTACTACTACCATGGTCTTTCTCAGATCGATTCATTCATTTTATATTCAAGAAAATGTTTAACTGGAATCAAGATTAAACAAAATCTATGTTAGCTGTTTAAGCAAATACAGTATGTTACAGTATCTCTTATTGAAATTTACCACGATTTCCCCCATTCAAAACAATTTTATGGTTAATTAAAATGCTAAAAACTATTAAGATTTTAGAAATATTAAAATGTTAATGTAGTTCTTAACTATTCAACTCATTTTTATCATTAATTTTATATTATTAAATTTGATTTATTTTAAAAATATATAACAAAAATAAAGTTTCGACGTCAACTTGCCTTAACCCCTCTCCCTTGCCTCAATGCTCCATCACTCTTATTTTGTTGCTGTAATTAATGGAGAGCCCTCAACAGAAAATAAAAACGCTTCCTTTTTACAGGTACAGTATATCTTCTCAGGAACAATAATTAATTAATAAATAAATTATTTATCTTAACATTTTAATCGCTTGAAACCAGATAAGCATATTTGTCCATTTGCTCTGAAAATGATGTTTATTTACTTCAAAGAAATTCAGGACTATTGCAACTGTGGCAATTGTCCATTCCATTTCCAATCACGATATTTCTCCGCCAAACATAACATATGTGATCCAAGCCTGATCTTAACAATCACTCAATTTCTAAAAAATTTTAAAACAATAATTTTTGTATACTTGATACATTTGGTATTAGTGTGCAAAAATTATTATTACACGATTGTACACAGTCTGTACTTAAATTTGAACAATTCCCATTGTTTCTTTATGCACCGCCAGAAGTCGCTGGCACATTTTTACTCCATTATCTGTGTCATTAAACGACCTTGGACTGCAACATTCTGTGATCGGTGCTTTCCATTCATTTCAAAGCACCTTCAAGCTTTGTGTTAAAATGAAATACTAAAACAAAATAGTTTCATAAATATAATAGTTTAACTTATCCATATATGTAAAATGTTACCGATCACAAAATCATTTCATTTGGCTCTCAGTCGATTAACATCTTTAAATCGGTTATGGATATCTACGTCCAGTCATCTGTTAGGTAGGCTACTGTGGCTATATTATTATGATTGAAGTTCAAAATAATATTCCTTTATAATACCAGGTGTAAAGCCAACAAGTTTAAAAATGCCAGCTTTATCTCCAACAATGACAGAAGGAACGATTATAAAGTGGCTTAAAAAAGAAGGTATTGATCGTTGTTGTCACGATGATTATTAACCATGCAAGGAGAAGATTATTCTATAAACATAAATTGTAATCGATAATTTATTAAAAACCTTTAATTCTAAGGCGATACCATCAATCCTGGTGATGCACTTTGCGAGATTCAAACTGATAAAGCAGTAATGGCTTTGGAAACAGAGGAACAAGGAATTTTGGCAAAAATTTTGGTGAAAAATTAATTTTGATGTTGTTTAGTAGAAACCCAAATTTGTCATTTTTTATATTAATGACTTAGATGCCTGACGATTCAAAAGACGTTTCAGTTGGAAGTTTAATCGCGTACGTAGTAGAAGAAGGAGAAGATTGGAAAGATCTCGAGATTACCGCTGAAATTAGTACTCCTGATGTTAGTTCTGCATTGAAAACCGATCCGACCCCGACTGTTGCAACCTCAACTCCTTCGCTTAAAAATGAAATTTCAAAGTTGCATATTTAAAAAGAATGTATAGAAACGAGTAATTTACTATTTTTAACATACTCAGAGTTGGTCCAGCCACACGCCATGCTTTAGATGCTTTCGGTCTGGATATGTCGCTTCTTAAACCCTCCGGTCCTCACGGCGTTCTCTTGAAAAGGTACAGTACTTGGGTACACGGTTAAGTTGTAGATGTAATTACTATTTTGAAAATTTTAGTGATGTATTACAATATGCTGAACAACACAAGTTACAACCGGGTGTCCAAAAACCTAAAGAGGCGAGCTCACAAAAGCCAATCGTTCGGCAAATTCAAAAAACATCTGAGGGTACTTCCATCTGGAATTTAATGACTTTTTAAGAAATAGCAAAGAAATTCACAAATTACATTAATTTATTTACCAGTTATTGAAGCCGACGATGGCGCCCCATTCACAGATATACCTTTAACCAACATGAGAATCACTATAGCTAAACGTCTTACTGAATCTAAAGTAATAATTGTTATAATTTTACAAAAACGATTAACCTTAAACATTAAATTTAAAGTGGGAAATACCTCACGTTTATGCCGCAATCGATACTTGCATGGATGCAACGATGGAGCTGAGAAAATCTCTGTTAGCAAGCGGAATTAAAGTTTCACTCAATGATTTTATTATTAAAGCCGTTGCCGTAGCACTGCAAGTAAATGCGAATAACATCATCAATATAAAATCATTACTTAAAAATAATACTTTAAATTTAATTTTGCATTTGTAGAGGGTACCACAAGTAAATGCTCAATGGATCAATGAGGATATCAAGGTTCAACCCTCAATTGATATTTCAGTGGCTGTAGCCACCGAAACAGGATTAATTACTCCAATTGTAAAAAATGCTATTGGATTGGGAGTCTCTGAAATATCACAAACCGTCAGAGTAAATATAATAATAATTAATTTTTTTTAAAAAATCATTCATCACTAATCTATAAATTGTGTTTAAGGAACTGGCTGATAGAGCTAAAAAAGGGAAGCTAAAACCGAACGAATTTATTGGAGGAACATTTACGTAAGCTAGATCATACTCTTGTATTTCTATTTATGGTTTTTCGACTGGCGTCAAATTATTTCTTCAAATTTCTTGTAAACAAGTTTAGGGAATGTGATATAAGTCCGTTTTTTGTTTAATTGAGTAATTATACAAAGAAATCTGGGATTTACCAATAATTTGTTTCTCGAGTCGCGCCTGTAATGATTTCGTCAATGTTGACATGTACCACTAATATTCTCGACGGCTTAATTGTTCTTCTTTTCATTAATGGTGTTTTTGTGTTATTAGAATTTCAAATTTGGGAATGTTCGGAATTAGTGAATTCACCGCCATAATCAATCCTCCACAAAGTGCAATTCTTGCGGTGGGAACATCAAGATTAGTTTTAGGTGAACGAGGTTGGCGTTCAATGATGACCAGTCAAATGTCATATGATGCCAGAGTGATTACTTCAGAAGTAGCAGCAATATTTTTAGAAGAATTTAGCAACGCTCTTAGCAACCCAGGACTTTTACTCAGTGCGGCTGACATGGCCACTTACCCTATTCGAAAACAACTGCGAATCTAAATGTTTGCACGTTAAACTGTCAAAGTTAATTTAAAGAGATTATAAAAGAAATTATTTACATTATTTTGATTTGCTAGTTTAATGAACCTTGGTTTTTACAGTAAAACCCCATTAAAGTAGTAAAACTATATGAAATAGAAAATAAAACAGATTTTACCGTGAAACATAAAATTGGCGTTTTTATTATTTGAAGTTGCTAACGATTTAACCGGTTTAATTAAAACAATAAAATTCTCCATATTTGAACAAATATAAATTAAATAAGTATAGATAAAATCTGAAGCTACAGTGACTATTATATTTTCAAGAAGCTTAACAAAAACATATGAAGTCAAGCTTAAAATGTATCCAAAAGTATATACTTTATTATAATTCTAGATGCAAAAATAAGTTTTCTACAAAATGCCATCTATAATAATTTCATCGTAAAATGAATTCAGTCTCCGAAAAAAATGCTTTAACAGGAAAAATCGTTGGTCATTATCCCAGGGTTGAGGTGAGCAATTGTTTGTAAACAAATATTTAATATTTTAAAGGTAAATTTATTTATTAATTCCTAAAGGCTGTTGTATCATTCATTTTTAAATTAGAAATCATTTTGGAAATAAATAATTTTGCATCTAGTTTGATTCAAATCTTAAATCAACCTATCCTCAAGGTAATTTACATGTTATGAAAATAGAACTCCAAGGACGCTGTAGGCCCTACATATCACATACAAAAACGTTTAAATTACCAATGCTTCGCTTCTTGAGTTTGATTTTTTCTGAACTATTGTGGCTATGGCAATTTAAACGTTTAAGTTTGATCAATTGAAATTGTTAAAATTTGATTATAGAAAAATAATGACTGAGAAAACTTGATTTTGTAAAGGTTGTTTCTTGTTAATAAAACATTGATTTGATTTGTTATAGAAAAATAATTGATTTTAAATTTGTAAGGTTGTATTTTCTTTTGAGAATTTTCCTTTGCATGTAGGTAGCAATGAACATTTTTGAAACGAAATAACGTCTTTCAAAAAGGTTATTCTACCATAAATAAAACAATTTTCAACTATGTCAACAAAAATATGCCCATTGAAAAGATACAATAGATGTTATCGTTAAGAGCAATTATTTTATATGTATACTTTGGTAAATATAATTAACTTAAAATAGCAAATGGAAAAAATATACCTGAATAACTTTTTTTTCCCTCTTTTTTTTTTTTTTTTGATTCTATAATGTATGTCGGTAGGCTCATCAGCTGAGTTTATACACTCCTACATCACTTCATAAATAGATAATATACATGTATATTGTATTGATGTGCTTTAATTCTTCTCTACCGGATGAGCTAAAAAAATTGAAATAATATTTAGCAAACTATATCAAAAATTATTATGCATCTTATTCTTACGTTTATAAAATTCCGCTAAAAATCGAACATCCGGTAAAAGTTGATGAATTTTAGCAAACATTTTATCATCCAATTTGTAAGAGGCATCTACATTCCATATTTCAATTAAATCATCCCTTTCACGAACACTTACGGATACACCGCATACATCATCATCTAACATTTTTAAAATTTAATTAAATAAATATAATAGAAAGGAAATACTTTGGCGTACTGGGATGAACGCAGCTTGAAAATTGCTCTCCAATAATTGCCATCAACAACTCTTTCCAAACTCGAGGCTGAAAATTGTAATTGGAAATACTTTTGATAAAATGCATTGTACTTGTAAAATTATTCTGTTTTATCATTCAGTTAATGATTAGACTTACCGTATCATTTTTGCTGCATTTTAATTTCCAAGCTCCTCCTTTCCTGTTGCTTTCATCTTCCCAAACAGGTCTTCGTTCACCACGCATTAAGTAGTAAGCAAATCTTGTTCCAATTTCACTTACGTCAGGTATATTATTAAACACGCTCCAAAATCGCTGAACACCTGAATAATAATATTATAATTAGCATTAGTATTGATATTTAACTAGCAACAAAATTTTCCATTACAGTTTACGGTGTAAATTTTCTTAAGATTAGCTTCGTATTCATCAACCGTGGCATCTTTGGTCGTTCTATAGAAAATCAAGCAATAAAATATTAGGCCAGCCAAATATTATTATGCTCACTTAATAAAATATTCTGATTCAGAATTAATTTCAAAATTAATTAGTTTTGCAACAATATTATTGGCTATAAATATGCCATTACCCGTTGATGTTGTTTGCTTTTAATCTTGATTATTATATTATCTGATTGACAGTTTTAATCTGCAGTATAAAAAAGTAACCCAAACAAGACTTTTGTTCGGCTGGAGATTTATTTATTTACACTTAAGAGAAAAGCTTTCAATATTTAAACCTAAACAGCTGATTGCGCGCGTCATTATACCCCATAATATCAAATTTCTTATTTGACACATTGCACATTGGAAATATTTTAATATTAAACATTATTTTCTTGATTTTTAAAACATTCATTTTCAAAACACAATATAATGTATATACTTCCCTATAATGTTATAAATATACGGTTAAATTAATAAAACCAAAGAATTCGTGAATTTCGATTCAATAAAATAAGAGTTTTCATTTCCGACTAATTAAACTGCACATGATACTGTATACCCCAGAGAGCTAGAGAGAACATATAAAATTGTGAAATCGAACACGATTTCGTTGGCTAAAAAGTCGGTCAGAAGCCAAAGCAATTCATTTAATCATCAACTCCATTTGAGGTCATAATACTAATGTATCGTACAAAATAATGGGTGATACGATAAAAAAATTATTAAAGAAAAACATCAAAAGTCGCGCACGTCGAGTTGCGAGTCATAGCAGACTTTTGAGAAAGATTACGAGATGATGATGATACAGTTTGAAATTGTCAGCTTTTGCAGATAAATGTTAAATGTGTACGAAACTGTTTCAGCTACAAAATAGGGCATGGTGTGATACCTGTATTTTCAAAAATTGTTGTTGTAAACAATTATTTATTAAAATCCAGTGCAATTAAAATCTAAATCTACATTTTATTTTGAGCACTAAAACCTATTTAAATCAAGCACACCTTAATGAATTGGAATTACGAGCTATAGCCTAAAAGTGTCTTTTACTACGAAGCACATTTTAATATGAAAATGCTGGTATTAACTTATTGCTCAATGTTTGTACAAGTAATTACGATTACAATAATTATGACCTGTCAAACTACGGCTATGAGCCTATGATAATTATACTATATAAAAACGACACTATAATTAAAATAAATAAAAATTATAAAATATAGGTCAGTGGTGTAAAATAAATAATTATGTAGTAAATAGTATACAAAGTTATTATTATTAATAAAAACTGAGTAAATCTGGTAGCTAATAGTAAAATGGTAAAGATCGTTAAGAACAGGTGTCATTTCAATAATAATATTGAAAGCTCGAGTGTAGCGTCCATAAAAATTTTCACTAATTTACACATTTTGAATTATTTTTTTAAAAAAATATTTACGCAAAGCAAGTGCCAAAGCGAATAAACTGCATGACAACAACCTTTTTCTTCGAGGTCGAAAACAACGAACGTAAAAGTCAACAACATGAAGGGCAAGGTCATATCAGTCAAAAACATAGGTAATATCTGAACTTTTAACACAAGTACATCGTATTTGAATTTATAATACGAAAAGCATACTTATCGAGCCAATATGTCCAGTGACTATTTAACGGAATTTCAACGGATTCTTCCGATAATTCCACTCCATTTTTCTCAAACTCCTCCCGGCTTTTGGTTAACATTTCCGCCCCGTCCGCCATGATAAACAAACGCCGGAGAACCAAAACCAACGAAGAAAACAACAAGCAGCTGACAGCCTCAACTTAAAGGTTGAAACTCACTGCTGTGAAGTGTCATTTACAAGCGGTTTTATCCTCGAGAAATATGATACCACTTGTCAAGTGTTGTGCGACTGACTTGCGCAGCTCAAAGTCGAAACTCCCTAGTGGGGTCATATTGGGTAAACAAACGCGCGTTGTAGCCGATACTTTTCGCCAGTGTAAACCAAACTTTTGGTTATGACGTTATATAGCATGATGTAGACAGGGCGAGTGGCAAGTATGAAAAAGTTACGATGGCCCTGAGGGGACCTTCTACTTAACTTCTTACTACCTTACAGGAAATTGAAATGTAATAGTAAATGTTTGCTTAGGGCCATCGTACCTTTTTCTAACTCACCCGTTTACTCGGCTACTGTAGTCTAAACCAAGCATGATAGCAGATGACATGACATCATGTAATTTTAAAAACAAAAATGGAGTTTATGGTTAGTTGTATGACTTTGCTGTCATTTTTTCTTTATAATTTACCGTTTGTTGCGGCCGCCAATTTTGACGCCGGAGATGTTTTAGCTTTAATATTAGGTCTGTTCATCAGCGTTATCAGTATTTTGGCTTGTTTGGGCTGCTACGCTAGAAGAACTTCTGGTTTAGTGTAAACCGATTGGAGTTTGGATCCAATGCCACCCACCATTATAGTAATCATGTGCCTTTAAACATTTTAATGATTAATAAATTTATTTCTTTTCGTTTACATTTAGAATGAAATTGAAATTTGAAAATGAATTATATTATATATTTAAAAAATTTGCCTTTGAAATGTGATGTTTTATCAAAGTTGTAATCATGATCATCAACTAACTACGCGAGCTACCCTGATTATGTCGTCAATCAACTAAATGGTTATTTTAATTGTGTTTTAAAATTGTTTGATGTAAACAAAGACTTATATAAATTCTGTAATTAAAAATTGTTTGTTTTTATTTACAAGTGAATTTTATCGCAAAATTTCGAATGAGAATATCGTTTTAATTTATAAAAATTTATTAAGATCAGTGACACCAAATACATACAACTATCAATTTAGCCGACGTTAACATTATGTACTATTAATGTGGAAAATACCAATAAAAAAAGTGAAATTCTGTTCACATTTAGTGTGAAGCCCCATTTAATGATCGCCACATACTGTTTCTAGAAAAGTTAGGAGTCTCAGTGTAAATACCCTTTAAACAAAAATTGCAATAACTTTTATAATACATAATAATGTTAAAGAATAATCGTAACTTTCGCCATACTTGGAAACGACAGTAGTTACAAAATTAAACCAGAACCAGTATACTCTCGATTATCCAAAATTCTTTATAAAAAAAAACAGTACAGTACTTAACAAACCAAAGTACAACACAACCATAAACTGTTATCTTTCGTTTGCCCCAAATTAAAACCTTAACAAATTTTCTTCAACTACATCCAGAAAAATTTTAATCATGTAATAAAAATGAATTTTTTGCTAAAAGAAAAATATGAAATTCTAATTGAGGTGCATTACTTTGGTTTACAATACCGCACCGCAAATATTTGCAATTAAAAAAATAGATTTAATGATTCGATAGGTTTGAATGTAAATGTTATTTTATAACATTAGAAATCGTCGCGGATTTTGTGCAAATTCGAAATGATCTCACTAAATAAAATGTACAATTATACGGCACAAGTTAGTATAGTACAGTAGAATATAAAGCTTGAAAATTATCCATTCATCCTTTCCCTTTTGCTTTAAACCCAGGTAATCGAGAATATACTGAAGATAGCATGCAAGCCATTAAATTCTACAACAAATTCTTATATATTGTGAATATGATTGAAAATGGAAACCAGCTGAAAACATTTAAAACCTCTACAAAACTTGATAGACCATTTTTTCCACGGCATCCTTAGGAGGATACAAATCGTAATTATGTATACGTTTGAGGTGGCACTTTAAATTGAAACGTTTTCGTGTAGTATAAGAGCAAAAATGACAGGCGTTAGGTTTATCGTCGGGCTTAATATGTAATTTGATATGTCTCTTCAGAGAACTTTTTAAAGTGAATTTCATGTGACATATATAACAATCGTGTTGATTGCCTTGATGCACTTCTTTATGCCGCGTTAAATACCTTTGCGTTGCGCACTGAAAACCGCAAGTTTCGCACATGTACGATTTCTTTTCGCTATGTTTAATCAGCATGTGTTGCTTAAGATCGCCATTTCGGGGACTAGCAAAATTGCACTGCTCACAAGTATACGATTTTTCCGAGTGTACTTTTACCGAGTGGGAATCCAACTTAAATTTACTGAAACAGGTGAACTCGCAATGCTCGCACTTGTATTTCGGATCTAACGGATTCCCTTGAGTGTCCAAGTGATGCCGACTTTCCATGTGATTCTTATATCGATTAAGCTCGTGAGTTTGGTACTCGCAAATAGAACAACTGAATTTTTGCATGGCTTTTTGAGCTTCGGGAATAGTATTACTTTTTGGAGTGGTTGGAGCGTCGAAATTGTGCGTGTGTTTCAGATGAACTTTGAGATCCCAGGATCTTTTATACTTGCAATCGCACAAGTGACATGCGTGTTTCTTCTCGCTGGATAAATGAAGTTTCATGTGTCTATTAAGAGAACAACTTAAAGTGAATTTTTGACTGCAAACATTGCAAGTAAACTTCTCTTCGCTGTGCATTTCCGAATGACTTTTTAAAGAGCTCAAAGTCTTTCCTCGATAATCGCAGGATTCACATTTATAAGGACGATCTTTGCTGTGTTCATTATGCATGTGACGAGTCAACTGCAGTTTTTTCGTGCACAGGAAATCGCATTCCGAACAATTGTAGGAAAACGAAGCGTGTTTACTGGAGACGCGGCCAGATTGAAAATGGTTTTGAAGAAGCTGCCAGCCGTTACCATCAAAACTGGATGATGCTTTTAATTTCGAAAGTTTCTAAAAAAAAAAGCATTAAATAATATATCTTCGTTTATTTGATAGAACAGAAATCAATAAAAAACAATAGAAGATTAAACATTGGCATAACGAATTTAAG
>JAQGAY010002055.1:0-11840 GCA_034698085.1 Polydesmus angustus
ATAATATTATATCCTTAATTATATAATTTAGCAGCTGTTCATTATACAGTGGTTATATTTTCATAATTTTATCATCTTGATTTTATCTTTGAATGAACGATGCCTTCGTATTCCACTGTAGTAACTATGGTTCTAGTAACCCATT
The DNA here is from genome assembly GCA_034698085.1 of Polydesmus angustus. NCBI lineage: Eukaryota > Metazoa > Arthropoda > Diplopoda > Polydesmida > Polydesmidae > Polydesmus > Polydesmus angustus. The sequence goes on from JAQGAY010002055.1 coordinate 146, forward strand.
TTAATGCGTAATGAGCACAGCAAATGTTTTTTTCTTCTCTATACAATAATTCTGTCGATTTGAAACTAAAATCTCACGTTTGAAATACATCTCACTCAATTGATGTCAGCTAAATATATATTTCCACGTCTTGAAATAGAAATATAACGTAAACAGAAGAAAAAAACTTTGTTTAAATATTTTTTTAAACTAATTTATTTTCAAAGACGTTTGCTTAATTTTATACTTTCTTAAACAAACAACTTTTAAGCTTTTTCAAAGTTGATAAAAGTTTTCATTCTCATTGTTTATGTTTCTACCTTTAATAAATAAACAGCGTCCTTTCTTTTTTTCTTCTTTGATTTTTTATTATTAGAAATTGCGAGTGCTCGAAAAGCCCACCTAGTAGCAGCTTCGCCGGTGTATTTTGGTGTCATTCTCGTTGAGTAATGAATAATGAAATTTGCAACAAGGATGTGCTGACTCAACTGTTATCACGATATTGCGTATTATTGTTTTTAGATACTAAATTGTTCGCGTTTAAAATGTTCAAATTTCATTAGCGTTACATTTTTAAATCTACATTTCAGCTACTGTGGAGACAACAAAGTAGTTTTAAAACGAGATTAAAATTCCACGAGCAAGACGAAAAATCCAAATTTATCTGGTTAATGTGTTAGTTGAGTGGTATAGAAAAATATTTTAAGGTGTAAACGAAAAAATTAAAAAAGATAAATGTACAACCCCGTATTAAAGATACATAAATGTTATGATTACAGTATGTACAGAAACGTCAATGTAAACTTTTGTTGGTAAAAGTTGAAGTTGGGTTAAGAGTTGGTCAACGTTTTAGGTAAAAACGTTTCCTGATTTACGATATTGGAAGCGTGGTTGCTAGACATAATCACTTGTATCGGTTTGAAACTGATTATCGAATGATTTCAATATTTAGCGTGCAAATATGTGTTTTAATGTTTTTAAAATTATGACTAGCGTTATTCTACAATTCCCGGTGCATTCGGCTATCGAAATTGCTCGCAACACTCATTGCGATATTTTAACTAAAAATTATGTTTTCGTTGAAAATGTTGTAACTTATATTTCTATTTTCAGTTCTACTAATAGCAGTTTTATTTTACTTTTTTTTAAATTTTGAGGTTTTTGCACTTAATTAAAATAATTTATTTAACAATGATTTGACTAACTTTTTTTTAATCAATTTTTTCAGTTTGCAATTTTGTCGTCCATGACCGATGTCTGAAAACGGTGGTTTCACCATGTGTAAGCATAGCCGCATCATTAGTCACGGTAAGTTATTCAAATTATTAAGATTTTATAAATATCGCGAATAAATTATCCAATTATTTCACTAAAAGTTTTAACAAAATAGTTCGATTTTTTTAAACATGTTTTTAATATTATGTTTTTATAAACAATTAAAAACGTAAAAAAAAGTTGACTACTAAAATGTAAAATACCTTTTTGTTTACTAAGTAATTTACAAATCAAGTATTTCTTGGATGAATTATAATGTGGTAGTTTATTTTCGAAAATTCTATAGAGGTTTTACTGTATTGCCAAGCTACTCGAAAGGCAGCTTTCTTACACAGCGCCTGTTTATGTATTGATTGCCAAACCTTAAGGGAAACGAAAAATACTCTTTTGAATAATTTGCTTCACAAGTATTTTTATTTTTAAGGAATTACGCGCTTTATTTATAATCATCATTTGAAAATACAAGTACCACGTAATAAAAAATTATTTAACGTTAGAAAGTCAAAAATTTTAAATATACTTACAGTTAGCTTTTTTTTTTAACTTTGAGAATTTGTCGAGCTGCTTTTCATTCTTTTTTAGTACATTCTACTTCCCAAAATTTTATAAACTTTACAATGACATTAGATGTGGGAATTTCACATTACAGTTCCAAATGTTACTTTTATGAGGCTGACAATATTTTAAAGCCATTTTCTTGTATGCAAACAAAATTTTTTTGTTATCTTTTTTTCTCATTTTATTTGACGTCGTTCAATTTCACAGAATTTGAAATTAGTTACATTGGCAGACCGTAAAATTTCTTATTTTCGCCATTGTTATACACGTATGTTTGGGTTTGGGAACAACGTAAGCATTGAAATGGGAACATGGAGGCAGTGATAAATTAAAGCATTTCTTATTCATGATACAGACTGTTGTAGTATGTGAGGGTGGATAGTGCACACGAAAAGAGTCTACTTAACGAAAACGTTTTTCTCTTACGATCTATTATTACTAACAAAATAATGTGTATATCTTACTATACCCCCTACAATTTACACTAAGTATACACTTTCAGTATTTATAGAATACCTGATAAGACTCATTGAGTGAAATTATCTTTTCATTACAACTATTTTATTTTGTCATAAAAGGTTTTCTTTCATTATTTAATAACGTCATTTTATTTACTAGTTAATTCATCTTAACATTATCTAGTAATATTTTAGAAAATTATTATCATTAGTAATGCAACTGGGGTTTTTTTTTCTCCAAAGCTTAAGAATTTACATTTGTTTTATAAAAATAAAAGCATTCATGCATGATCAATCAATGCGGATGAAGATAGTATTTATGTAAAATGCAGACTGTGTCTGTTAAATTATTCTTAAAATGTAGTTCACTTGTAGTGAATGTATTTCGTTGTTTGTTGTTTTTTTTTTTCTTTCTTGGTACTACGCGTATGCAACTCATTTTATGACGAGAAAGTTGTCTTTTTGTACAAACTGGTGCATTGCATCATTTTCAGTCGTTTGCTTAGAACGTGCTGTTAGAACCCGGCATTACGTGTGGTTTTTGCCGGTTTCTGTATAACTTGGCGTTTGATAGAGGCCAAGGAAAAGGGTTGTTCCATCTCGGTTTTCTTAGATTGATAGAGGGGAGATGGAAAAAGCGAGAAAATAGTGCTTTCGGTTCGCTGTAGACGTCGATGATGAAAAGAGACCGATTTCACATTCCAGCGGCTTAGCTGTAGAGAGTGAGCTGGAGAGAAATGTGATGCAAGATAGACCGCAGATAGACCAATATATAAGTTGTATACTGTTCGTACATTGATTACCTACATCAAGACACCACCATTCGACGGAAGTAGGGAAGAAGGAGTAAAGTTGCGAATGATCGTGCGCAAACATTATACTGTACATCCAAGCAGCAAAATAATGTAGCATTTTTTTTTTTAAATAAAAAAAAAAAAATAAGAAACCCCGAGAAGTTTAATGGCATAATGCGGACAAGACAAAAAAAAAATAAGCAATACACTACGAGAATACAGAAACATACACAGATGATATCTTAAGAAAGCAAAGATTGTTAAGCTTAAAAGCTATTATATTATGCCCTATTGAAAACATCTACAATACACGATAATTTTTTTTAATGTTTGAATATACCAGTTCACACTTACCATTAATTTTTAATTTAATTTGATTTATACTGCGATGAAAATAAAGTAATTTGAGGCGGATTTATTATTTACATAGCCAACTACTTACTACTTAGTGTCATTTATATGAGAGAAAAAAAAAGTTCCTTTATTCCTAAATAAATGTCGTATCCGCACTTACGCTATTTATGGCTTATAGTGTTTGTTTAAAACCTAAACGAAAAAAAAAAAAAATACTAACCCATCGATATAATTTTTGCATTAACCTTAACATAGAAATAATAGAATCAATAATAATGAAATGTGAACGTAATTCCCAAGCTCAACCATGATACAAATATTCAAAATGTTTTTAAAAATATTTCTGATAAATTCACGTATGATTAAATTATTATAGTTTAATGTAAAATGTAATTGTTATTTCTAATAATATTGTTTATGTTTTATAGAACCCAGTAGCACACTGCTGGTCTGAGCCTGGCTACTTTAAAAGAAAATTCTGCAATGTTTGCAGAAAAAGGATAGAAGACAGCTCGGCGCTGAGGTGTGAAAGTAAGTAAACGTTGCGCCAAGTATTATTCGCACAAGTTATAAACAGTACTTATCTACATGATTTTATTCTTAGTATGCGAGTACTACGTGCATATGGACTGTCAAGATTTTGCTGTCGCTGATTGTAAAACCTGTGCTACCTACTGTCCTGATAAAGATGCGGTAATTGTTGGCTGAATTAAATTATGTTTGAGTATGATAATCAGGGTAAATGCTTTATTGGCTGTGATTATTTTCTTTCAGCCAAACGTTGTTCATTTTCATCATTGGCGTGAGGGAAATTTACCGGCAAATTCCAAATGTAATTGGTGCAAAAAAGCTTGCTGGTCAGTCGAATGTCTAGCGGGAATGCGTTGCGAATGGTGTGGAACGACAGTAAGTAATTAATTTAATATTAATATCTATCAGCATAATAGCCAACATAGACGTTTTCGAAAAACTTCTTTTGACCTTAAAAATTGTTTAGGTTCATGCGGCCTGCCATAAAAACATAGCATCTGATTGTAATTTTGGGATGCTGCAAAGTATTATGGTTCCTCCATCTTGTGTTAGCATCCCCCGGACGGATGTTCCAATGGAAACATGTATGGGAGTACCAACAAAGAAAAGAGAAGGTTGTTTTTCCACTTAATTTTTATTTTTAAAACAACTCGTACTCGTAGTTTTAATTTAATAGAAGAATCGATTGTATTAACGTAACAAACCATAGCCCAGTAGGCCTATAGATTATGAGACGTATTATTTTAGTGATTCTCGTACATGTTCTATTAGTTATTATTATCGTTGAATTGGACACTATCAGTGAACATAATTTATTATACAGTAATAGACTTCTTCAAATTTTAATTGTTTATGTAGAATTAGATGAAATATGCGTAGTTAATATTTTAAGTGAAAAATGCACGAAATTTTAGATGTGACATTTAAGCATGTTTAGACTTTTTCCTCTTAAATTTGCACAAACTTTAGTCTTATTATTGTTGAAATTTATCTCTTTTTTGTTGGTTTGTTTACTGGATCTATTTTTAGTCCTGTCACGTAAGCAACATTATAATTTGTAAAATTCTTCGTTTGTTTTGTCGAATTGAAAAATATTTCTTTTCCATTGTTTTATAGCTCGCAGTATATCTGAAGAGTTTTCATCAACTGGTGATTTAAAGAGTAAAGATGTTGATGAAACACCGTCGAGTAAAGAGAAAGATAAGGATAAAGATAAGGAGCGAGAAGACGGTATTGTTTTAATTCATAAAATGGCATAAACAAAGCCTAAGCTAATATAGCAACCGGCATATTTGTGTTTAATGGATAAAACTGACTTGTCATTTTACAGAAACTATAAAAGTATATGATGGAAATTATTCGATGAAACGCAGAGTTTTCAGGACTATTACAGTATCCAAAGTTGCTAATAAAAATCAGATATTAGTAAGTCTGCGACTTCTATTATACTATTGTAATATTCTTAAATACACTTTATTTAAATGAACAATTGTTAATAGAATTAAATGTGTGGGACATTTTTTTATTATAATTTGGTTTAACAGTTAGTAATTATTTACTTGTTAATAATGAATTCATTACTTTTTAGGAAATAGCGTTACGAACATTCCATGTGAGAGAGGATCCTAAATACTTCTTTATAACGGATGCTTTAGGTTACTGTTGTTTTCAAATATTAATTAACAAAATTTTAATGTAGGATTTATTATTACAGCTTTGGATGAAATTGAACTTGATGAACAAGCGCCATTACTCAGCATTACACGAAGGGAAGGTAGGAGACCAGCAGTTTTTCTGAGGTTCAGGGACACCGATAACGATCGGGGCTATATAAAAGTTTATCCGGGAAAATTAAGGTTTAGTTCTTTTATTTTTGAAGCTATACATATTTACAATATAAGAAATTATTTATAGGTTTAATGAACCTTACCGGTCAATACCTGTAGCTACTGACACGACTGTAGAAAAAGTTATCGAAGCTACTTTAAATAAATTTGATTTAGAAGATAAAGATCCACAAAAGTATCGCGTTAGTGAAGTTACCTTGGATAAAGGTGGTATGTATTAATAAATTCTGATTATATAAACTCGCATTAATGGCTTTTTATAATTAAATATTTAGCTGTAATGGAAAGGGTCATGGAAAGGAACGAAAAACCATGGGAAATTTTAAAATTAGTAGGAAAGGTGAGTCAAATGCAGCCATTGCCACAATTCAAATTGTTTACTTAATTGTTCTTTATGTAACAATTATTACAGGATTCTATTAGACAAATGGGAATGACAAGGTTTTATTTGCAACAAAGAGAAGATCCTCACGGTCCAACTATTGCACTTTTTGTAGGAAATTTACCCCCTAATCTTTCTCAAAGACAGTACGAAAAGTTATTGATGGATTTTTTAGGAAAAAGTAAAGTGTAAAAATTATTTATATACAAACTATTAGTAACAATAACGTGTTTAATAGGTAATCGTTTTTCTTCCATTGGTCCAATTTATTACGAGTATGGCTCAATGGTTATTACTTATGAAAGTGCTGATGCAGCGGTTAAAGCTTTTTATACTTTGAGAGAATCTGTGTTTGATGATAAAAATCTTATGGTATTGTTACTGCCACATGTTCAGCCGCAAATGATCTTGGAAGGGGTACAGGTTAGTTTAATTACTTTGTCGTTGCACTTGAAAACGCATTTACAATAACAAAATTCAACATTTTTTTAGCCACTTCTAGTATTTGTTAATGTTAAAAGTGGTGGATGTCAAGGACTAGATCTAATAACTTCATTTAGAAAACTTTTAAATCCGTATCAGGTTTTTGACTTAGAAAATGGAGGACCATTACCGGGGTAAGTTTCATTACATAAGAGCGCGGGCGAGGTACTCAAAACATAAAGGCGCGACGCTTTTGGCCTTTCTGCGTATTTTTTTTCTGGGGGGAGGAGGAACGTTTATTATGAATCTTTTTCAACCAAGTTTCGTCCTCGACTTTATGTCTCGAGTCCATTTGCATGCGGTGTGTTGGGGTTCTACCGCCAGGCTATTTCTTAACGTCGCAGTTGAATTTCATACCTATTTATAATTTTTAACATCATTTTTATCTTGATTTAGATTGTATGTATTTCGCCAAGTAAAGCGTTATAAAATTCTCGTATGCGGTGGGGATGGGACCATTGGTTGGGTGTTGCAGTGCCTGGATAATGTAGGACAAGATTCTGAGTGTCAATCGCCAGCTTGTGCAATTGTTCCTTTAGGCACTGGTAACGAATATTCCTTTGTTATAAGAAATAACTTTTTAAATTTAATTTAAATACTTGTTAATTTAGGAAACGATCTAGCAAGGGTGCTTCGATGGGGTTCGGGCTACACCGGAGGTGAAGACCCTATCAACCTCTTAAAAGATATTATTGAGGCCGAGGAAATCAGATTGGATAGGTCTTGTGCATTACTTTATAAAATTCAAGGACTTATTTTTTGTTGAAAAATAATCTATATGTAATACTTGTTTATTGATTGAAATTAGGTGGACGGTTGTTTTCCACGTGGAAGAGAAACCTGACGAAAAACCAGGAACTATAACCAATAGTACCGGGTCAACATCTGAGGACAACACTCAGATATTTGTTATGAATAATTATTTTGGCATTGGAATCGATGCAGATCTTTGTTTGGACTTCCATAACGCAAGAGAAGAAAATCCTAATAAATTTAATAGCAGGCAAATATCTGACATAACTAATATTCTATTTAACTTTGAACAAAACCATACATATTATGTAATAGGTTGCATAACAAAGGTGTATATGTAAAAATGGGTTTACGTAAAATGGTTAGTCGGAAAATGTGTAAGGATTTACATAAAGAGATTAGAATAGAGATCGATGGAAAAGTAGTGGATCTGCCTCCAGTAGAAGGAATTATCATTCTCAATATTCTCAGGTAGGCTAAAATTCCCACTTTTAAAATTTGCACTTAATTAATTAAAACTTTAATTATTAGCTGGGGATCTGGTGCTAATCCTTGGGGTCCAGAAAAAGATGACCAATTTCAAAAACCCACACACTACGACGGAATGCTTGAAGTTGTGGGAGTTACGGGAGTTGTTCATCTAGGTCAAATTCAAAGCGGTCTACGTAGTGCTATGCGGATAGCCCAAGGTGGACATGTAAGCCACGAATTAAATATTTATGAATTTAAAATTCGAGTAAATAGATTTTTAATATTTGGTTATAGTTTATAATTATTATGTACGTGTGACTCGTTTTTAAAACTTGTTATTACGTTGCCTTTCAAATGCAATTGTCTTTTCCATTTTTGTAATTTCCGTAATGATATTATTTTAGTAATAACAACAGCATTTACTAAATCAAAAAATACAGAAAACAAAAGACTAACTTTACATTCAAAATTTCAAAGGCTTTAGCAATAAAAAAATGCGTGGTTCAGGGTGATCATAATAATTATCATCTTTGAAGTACTGTAATAACGGTCATTATGAATTAATAATTTTAGCGCTTTGCTAAAAATTTTAGGGACGTCTTTGCGGTAAGGTATTTTAACCATTTTTTATTGAATTTCTTCGGTGACGTTTCCGTTAAGCTCTATTGTTTTGGAGAAGAAAAAAGATGCAGCGGGAGTCTGAATAGGAAACTATAAAGCTGCATTTTGCCAGTTTTTTAAGTCCTCAAGGAAGAGAGGAGCTTAGCTTAATAAACTCTGGAAAAGCCAGTTAAGATTTAAATTATTTTAAATTGAAAATCATGCCTTTATAATTATTTCAGTTAATAAGTAACTTGATAATCCTTTTTTAAAATTTAACTCTGATCCTTTTCGCGATCAGAAGACGATATGTAAAATTGTAAATTTCCCAAATAACCTAACTAAGCGGACGCTATAATATCATTACATCAAGGATTACACCATCTAGCAGTTCAGTTAACATTTTTTTATTGCTAAAGTCTTTGAATAGCAAATTTGTTATTAGAAAATATATGGAGATTTAAGAATTTGTTAAAATTTAGTATTACGGCAGTGTTTAATTGTTTTGTATGATTATTAGATAAAAATTCGTTTAAATTCTGAAATCCCGGTTCAAGTGGACGGAGAGCCGTGGGTGCAAAGTTCTGGAGAGGTGGTCGTTTTAAAATCAGCTCTTAAGGTAGGCCATAATCTTTATTTTCGTAAACTTAGTTTTAGAAACTTATACTTTAGCAATATCAGATATTACCATTATTTTTTAAAAAAAAATTAGTATTTTAGTTGTGTGAATTATTGAAGCATGAAAAATCTCGATTCAAAAACTACTTATAAGTTATACGTAAATCATCGAAGTCACATTTCGGCAATCATGCTTCAGTGATTTATTGATATCGTATCATTGCGTAGCTTTGCATTTTTAGCTTGCTTTTATATCAAAATAACTATAGTTGATTGTTTGGCTTACATTCACTTTTTTATTAATAATGCGACATATGCAGGCGACAATGCTTAAGAAAAGAGCCAGTGCCTCTACTCCCCTTTGGCACCAAGGTCGCACCAATACCCTACAGTAGACAGTACAGCATTCAAGTCAATTGCCTAATATTCTACTCTACTTAAAACTATTTTCGTCAAATTTTTAAAAATGGCCTCATTGCACCTGTTACAAACTCTTGAGTCAGATGTTTAATATGGAAAGATTGTCATTCTATTATTTATTTTGTAAAATATTAACAACTGATAATTTATTTAATTTATTTTTATATACAAAATTTGTATTTTTATTTATTTACTGTTGTTATTCTACGTTTTTTTAAGTTGCATAGCTGCACATGCTTAGGAAGCTCCATTATTTATACGGCTTAACTACTGTATTTCATGCAGACATTTTGTGTGTATGTGTGCCATATATACCTGTATATGTGCGAAGTCTAAACAAAAGCCAACCAAAAAAAAAAAAAACCATACTGAGTTATACTACTGTAGTTTATCCCTAGTCTATAGGTTGAACTAAAAAAAAGTAAGAATGAATTAACATTCCGTGATTCCATAATTATTATTATGATGATGTACATTGTAGAGATAACTAAAATTACTAGCTACAAGCTAACCCCCAAACTCAATATATCCAGACTTATGTGAACTTTATGCTACTGAGTTCACACTGAAGCAAACATTCGTTTGCAACTTGACAAATTTAAAATATATGACGAATATTTAAAGAGTTATCTAATGCTTTCTAGTAAAAAAAAATGTGATAGTTATTCTAAAACATTCTGATTTACTTCCAATTCTTCCATTTTTTCTAATTGAGATCAAGTTGCCAACGATAAATTTAAATTGGCATAATATTTAGTTGTAAGAACTGATGGAATGGTATAGAAATTAATGACTGGTAAACTAGACCGGAGTCCAAATTAATTACTTTGAACACTTTTATTTATATTTTACTTTTAAATTACTTGTTTTAATACAAGATATTTTTTTTATTTATTTAAATTTTAATATAAGTTATTCAAATTTTTATCAAACATTGAATTGTTATAAAAAAAAGCTAAATAACAAAGTAAACATCACAAAAATTTCGAATTTGCATTTAACAAACACAATACAATGTACTATAATTATTTCCTTTTGTCATTAGTATAAAAGTTTTTCGTTAAGTGTTGAAAATATTTCTCACCTTAATGACTTTGTCTTCACTATCGTGTTTTTTTTATTTAGTCTCGCTTCATGCTTTATTCTTGTGGCTCAGTGTGTGACATTCTTTGCGTGTTCTTTTTGTTAATTACAACATTATTTTTTTTTTATCTTTTCCGTCCAATTATCCTAATCATTTCACCTATATCCACGCTTTTTAATTTTAATTTTTTACACTAAATATTGATTTTATTATTTCGCATTTTTATTTATTTTTTGCCTTTCTTTTCTTTCTTTCAAATCCATATTTCACTCTGAACACTGCCTTTAATTAATTTTTTCCATCGAAATTATTTAAAAAACCTTTACATATCTTGAATCCTATCTTTATGGCGCCCGCCTTGATATACCTGTGTATATAGGCCACCATGTTAAAGAAGATAAAAAGCAAAATCAAGAGACGTAATACCGAGCCTTCCATGATGGTTACCGGAAACCCCATCCGCCCCGAACTATCCAGCTTAACCAGTGCCAACAATAACACGGGTCCATTCTAGTCGGACGATTGAGATTACAATACTGTAGCTGCATTTGCTATGTGGAAAAATTGACGTACAATCGCCGTCAAAAACAGTACGTGGGCTGCATATACATACAGGTATATATAGCTTATACATAATCGTATTACAATAATTTGCTAGCGAGTAGTTTAAAAACGTTATTCCTTTTCATTTTTCGCAAAATGATAAAACACTAGCGTTTAAAAATTAAAAATATATACAAATATTGTATAGCAGCCGTACGTGTTTATATGTTCCAATAGTTAAATTTCTAGACAATTAGTCTTGGACTTGTCCGAAATAATTCCATATCTTTCTTATACAATATATATATATAAACGATGATAAATATTTCTTTTTCTTAGCTGTGAAAAATTTTTTTTTCTTAATTTAATTTTATTAAGTTTTAAAAAAAATTGTTTGTCGTTTTTTTTCTTCTTCCATGTCAAAGATAGTCATTCAATCATTCGTTTTGTGTAGTATATAGGTTATTTAGTTAAATTTGATACTCAAAAAATATTTTAAAAAGAGTTAAAAAAGGCTTGCCAGTGTGCGAAAATATTGTTAGAAT
>JAQGAY010002056.1:0-11834 GCA_034698085.1 Polydesmus angustus
GGTTATTGAAAAATCGGCTAATCGAGTTAACACGTGCCGACTCAGTTGTAGAGGTCATATTCTAAAAATTGTTTTTTTATCTTTAAATCGGAGGTGTCGTTGTATGTAATTATAAAAAAAATTATTCAATTTCGTTAAAATTTGAATTTTTATTCGCTTTTTCTAAACGCCGTATATTTATGGACACACGGTAGTATTGTATAGGATGTTCATTGGATGACGATAGTTTTGAGTAATAAATAAATCAGTCAAATTTTAATGAAAATGAATTATTTTTTTATATACTGTATTTACATTGGTTAACACCTCACATTTAATAACATTATAATAATAAAAAAAAATTTTAGAATATGACCTCTACAATAATGAATGCACTCAAGGCAATTTGAGAAAAATTTCATTAATCCTCTAGTAGATGCCGGCACGTGCCGAGATGCAGTCGGCAGATGCGGGCTGGAAGTCCGCAAATGCTTTAGCCGTCAAAGTGAGCACGTTTACACATGCCGACTCAGTTGTAGAGGTCATATTCTAAAAATTGTTTTTTATTATTAAATGAGAGATGTTAACTAATGTAAATACATAAAAAATAATTCCTTTTTATTAAAATTCGACTGATTTATTCATGTTTCAAAACTATAGTCATCCAAAGAACACCCTATATATTATCATGTTAAAATACAAAAATTATGATATCAAATAACTTACTTTTTGATTGCATTTGATAATGGAATTTAAACACACCAAACAAAAGATACAATTATTATTGGGTAAAGTAGAAGGAAAGACTACTAACATCATCCCAATAAGTCATAAGGGAGAAAAAGAAATGATCGACGCCAATAATAGGCCAGTAAAATTAGCTTAAAAACGGACTGTGCTTGGAAACGGACTGTGCTTCGACGGCTAATATAAGCCATCGAATTAAGATGGAATAACCGTGAGATTATGATTTGATATAAAATACAAGATTTTAATTACCATAAAACTTCGTTTTACAACGATTTCAAATTACAAGTAAATAACAGAGTACAAGTTCTAGAAAACTTCGTTTTACAACGATTACAGATTTTAAGTGAAAAGGTACAATTGCAGTACCAATCGGCGTAGTACCTTACGAGGCAAGCTTACAGCGAGAAGTGAGTGAAGAATAATGGTAAAGACTGAGAAAATGTTTCGCTATTTATACAATTTTATGTAACCTAAATAATGATGATTTTTACGTCATAATTTAGGGGAGTATTGGGGTGAATGATCGCTAAAGAGTAAACATCCTGTTAACCTGAATAGGGCTTCCGCCAAATTTTCCATTTTTTTTAAATACACTTAAATTTTGTTATTTATTTAATAAAATTATGAAAATTTTGAAAATTTCTTATTTGTTTAAAATTCCAAAATTAAGTTAAATGTTGAAAGAATATACTATTATTTTGTAGGATTTGATTAATTTATAATTAATAAAATATGCTAAGTAGTTATTTTAAAAAGGGGGCGTGTCTGGAAGAGGGTGTATGTGCCATAGTGAAACCTAAGCACATATAGCCTTTTATAATGTAAACAAACGGAGCTTTCTGTTTGTATGTTCTTCTTAGTGTATGTTTAACTTGAATGATTATATAGTTTTAAGTCATATACTGAATATTCATAGTTAATTAACTGTGATTAAATATAAGTTACTTAGTATATAAATATATATATATATATAAATATCTATATATACATAAATATATATATATATATATATATATATATATAGTTAGGTATACATGGTTATACTATAATTCTATTTCGGAGAGAGAATCAAGAAAACCTTTAAGAAGGTATATTAATTTCACCTTGCATAATTATTTATTTTAAAAGAAAGGAAATTCCATTAATTATTATTATTAGCATATGTTAAGAGGTTATTAACCTCATAAAAGCGGATGGACGTCATTAATAAGGGAGAAAATAAAGGAGGGAGCGGGAGAAACGTCATAATGATAAGGAGAAAGGGAGAGATAAGCAATTAATCTCTTGGTAGGAATTTCTATTATCATGGCTGCCTTGTTGTGAGGGAAACTTACGTTAAAATGGCGGCTTTTGTTATCAGTGGCAGATTTAAAAGGAGATAGAGAAGATGGCGAGGTAGGGCACGATTTATCATATGTTCGTACAATAACATTGAAGTCCCATACGCAACATATGCCATGAATTTTAGGCCTGTTGGAATATGCGCAATTTTTTGTAACACCTTCAAAAGCAGAGATAAACTAAACTGTTCGAACTGAGATGCAAGTAATTAAAAGTGGAGATGTTGTTTGTAAATATAAAAAAATTAATTCATTTTCAAGTAAATTTGACTTATTTATTAATTTTTTAAAAGCTTCGTAAATTTGAAAACACATGTTATAATTACAATAATGTACTTTTTTGTAGGAAACATTAAAAAAGTCTTTGGGAAGACGAATTTTAAAGTCGAAATTTATCCAAACTTTTGTGAGAAGGACATGCTGGCAGCTTTGACACGTATCACAAGTAATAGCTACTTCACGCAACTCCCTTGGGATTTTGTTTCACACCATTCTGTCTCTATATTGAGACATCCGCCTCATAGTCGAGTTTTTTCTATATTCACACTGTAGCAGATTTCTGGCTGCTGAGGAGCTCTCGTTGACACTTTTCTTTCTCGTTTCCCCCGAAAAGTCACCTCTGCGCACTCTTTCACTTGTTAACAGCATTAGCCATCTAACTATGTATTCTTTAGGTTGTGGCAGATTTAAATATTGGTAGACTGGTGTCATCTCGATCCAAGGCTGCAACTTCAAAAAAATTTGAATTAACATGTTAACCTTTCTGTAGATTTTTGTGAAGTCCGCCTGGTAGAGTGGTGCCCAGCTTCCCAGCTCGTACAGCAATATACTATACAGGCACACTTGGATTGTTTTTTGCTTTTCTGTCATTGAAATATGAGGAGCCAGTTTTCTAAATGGTGCAGCATATGCTCCGAGTTTCTTTACTATACTATCTGTTTGCTTCCTGAATAACAATTCTGAGTTAAAAATAATGCCGATTATCACATCTTACAAAACTTAGGGCTTCTTGATTGCTGGCTTAATCCGGCGCTGCATATTTACCAACAAAAGAGTGTAAATTAATTTTAAAAAAAATTTAAAAAAAAAAAATTATAAAAATTGTTTCCATTTCATTGAAAAATATGCCTCGTAATCTTAACTAAAATTAATTCACTAAAATCATTTTAATTTACTATAAGTTATTGACAAATCCATTGGATTGGCCAGTCCTATTGTTGGATCCGTGCATCCATTTAGCGTGTATTTCATTCCTTCACTACATATTTTATTAGAATACAGTCATTATAAAAGAATAAGTCCATTTCGTGACTCAATATAATGTCTTTAATAATTATTAATTAAGAGAATGAAATAGTTTTCTCAAAAATTTGAAGACAAAACAAAATGAACTAAATTGTAAAAAAATTATGTTCAACACAAAAATTATTGCAATGAGGATGGTTTGCATTTAGAATTTAAAAATGTTATAAAAATGTTATAAAAATAAAAATTATTAGGCACAATTCTTCATCGTCTTCTCCTTTAGCAAATTCCACTGCATTGACTGCTTTTTCCTTCTTGGACGTACTCGCGTCTTTTTACATCATTTTGCAGAGGCACTCTTTATTTACAAAAAAATCAAAAAGTGGGACGTTTGCAAAATCAAAGCTTCTTATTAAAAACATTTTGTTGGCCCATGAGCTATGCTTCCAAAACTTTCTAAAATAAGTCCTGTAGTTAAAGTCTTGGCACGCAGGGTTGTTTATTGGAATCTCAAAAACAGTTCAACAAAATCGCTGCCACTGATAGCATAAGACATTTTCTTTGCAATTTTTACAAACTGCTGGAGATAGAACCAAGTCAGAAAACACAGTAGGATCTGTTTAGGATTACCGTTGAACACTTCCAATATTATTTTTGGGCGTCGTTCATCCTTGCCAAAGAATAATAATATTTAAAGTTTCAGCAATAAACTATGGTGGAACGTTACCAAGACATCTGTCTGTTATTTAATAAAGGTTTTTAATAATAAGCGATATAGCCTGTGATTGTTCACCCGGACTTACTTTATTAAAAAAATATTTCTTGGAAAATATGTGGCCTCTAGATAGGAATACTTCAACACCTACTTTATCAATTAATATCTCCCTAATTGGTCAACTAACATAATCATGAAACAAGACTTTCAACATAGTGATATGAATAGGTGAGAATCATAACTCGTTTTATCCAACTTTTCAAATTTTGGGAAATCGAGAAAAACCTATAACTTCCGAAATGTGCGTCAAATTCCTGGAAATATTTTTCAAAACTGAAGCTACTTACTTATTGGAACCACTGCCTAAATGTAGAAAATAAAATTTAATTATTAATATTAATATTAATTAGTTTAAAAAAACGTTTGGATGAAATACGTTTTGTTGCAAAACAATGAATAAGGGAAGTTTTGTCGCAAAATTATGGATAAATGCTGATCAGCACATGCGCAGATTAACAGCTGTTTCCTGATCAGCTCATTGATTGATTGATTGATTGATTGATTTGTAGTTTCCACCGATTGCAATTACATTATGAACAATATAATATATACTAGTTGTTAACAATCGGTCGGGGCGATGTAGAACCCTGTTAGGGACAGAATGTCGCCCTTTAATTATAGAAAACATAGGCAGTTAATTACATAATGTCATTCGCAATGTGGATGGAAATATAAGAGAAAAATTTTGATAGAATAATAAACAAAAATACAAACTCCACTATTTGCTGAGATTGTGAAAACTAAAGAAGAAAAAATAATTCTCATATGCATCTGCTGGTGCAAAAAAGAATTAAAAAATTGTTTGGGTTATCGATCCCATAAATAATTATGCACTTATCGAAATAATAATAATAATAATTGTAGTTGCTTAAGATTTGCAAGTTAATTGTCAGGTTATCAATCCTGCTTATATTCTGATAAAGCTAAATTGAATTAATTAAATTATATCTCGCATCGATCTATTCTAGTAGGATTTTAGTGCCTAATCGTTTTTTCAAATAATAGTTCAAAAAATATAGTAGATCTGCGTATGCGCGGGGAGACATTGTGCTCATCAGCGCCGGCTCATAAGGCCGATTTTGAAAACAAAATAAATATGTTTAAGCCACTTTTGTTGCAATCTGAAGTGCCACTTTGGTGCTGCTCAATCAGCTGAACACTTGTTGGTTATAGCTCATTTGGTGTCACAAAGCATGAATGCCGTTTTCTAAAGAACACTCTCAAGCTATTTTAAGGCGTTTTTCAATTTCCACTGTTTCATCCGAATCCACTTTTTCTCGAATCGATAGAACCCAATAATGTCCATTCTATTTTGGCTGGATTACTTCTGGTAAATCCCAAATCACGGCTAATATAGTTGAAACAAACGATTGACCTACTAAACGGTGCACCTATTGAACGAAGGTGGCCGTTGATGTAAGTCTTTAAGTTTTAAGATAAGGAAGATTAACGACTTTATTTTTATTTTGCCAGTGAATGCATTGCATAAACTACACCCTATCAAAAAAAGATCTTCTGTTTTCCACAATCGAATTGTCAACATTATCAGGCACATGTTACAGAGTTCCTTGATAAGTTAAATTCATTTTTGTTCCCATCTCTACAGAAATAATAATATTATTTAGTATACCTTTTTCAGTTTTAATTTTTATTATTTCTCATTTTATTAATTAAAAATTTACATTGCATTTTTTTCTCAATTTAATATAAAACTTTATTATTTAATTTTTACCGTTTTACTACAAAATAGCTTTTTTATAAACAAGTCTAAGAACTTAAAAATTAAAAAAAGATTCAATTAACCCTGTTATATATGAATACTAAATATTTTAAAAAATCATTACTATTCATTAAAAATCATTGCTGAACTAATCACTTCAATAGAAAATCATCTCTTTTTATACAGATTATAGCGCCTCTTTCCTCCGAAATAATTATTGTACTTTGATTTTCACATTAGTTGCAGTTTGGGAAAAATTTCAGAGTGATATAATCATGCAATGTGAATTTTGACTTTTAATTTGACTATAACTAGATGTACCCGGCCACGCGTTGCTGTGGCTTAGTCTGAATTTAGAATTATTACGGTATTTAAAAAAATTTTAGAATGTTTTTTTGGAAAACACTCGCTTAGGGATCATCCATAAATGACGTCACGCGAATTTTTAATTAATTTTTGACCTTCCCCCTCCCCCCCCCCCTCCACTCTTCTGTGTCACATTTGGGCACAAAAAGTCAACCCCCATCCTCAGATAATAACGCCACAAATCTCGAGAATTGTGTCAAAATTTTATTTTCAAAGCAGCGCATTTTGATTTTTTGTGACGTTACAAATTTGTAAACCCCATTCTCCCCCCAACTCCGTATGTTAGTGACGTTATTTATGGATCGACCCCTATTGAAATGCGATGTTGTGTTAAAAACTTAAAATTTAAAGTTAACTGTCAGGTTTTGAGTTTGGCGATCACAAACATAACAATTTATGCATGGTTTTGTGGAATTAATGCGCGAATTAACTCATAGAATAGCGCAAAAAAAAATATTCTGAATCCTGACTTGCGCGAAATGACTCACTCCCGCCAAATAAATTGCACGTGCGAAAGAATAACTCGTGAATTGGCGCAAAATAAGGTACTGATATTTTCGATTTTTTTGGAATTTTTCGGAATTTATTCAGAATTTTTTTGAAATTTTTTTTGGTAAACACTCTCATAGTGGAACAGAAGATTGTGTAAAAATTTGAAGCCAATCGACTAAGTAATTTCTGAGTTTTGCGAGGATTACACATACGACGTCTCAATTTTTATATACAAATTTTTATTTTTATATACAATTTGTATATAGATTTTTGTGATTTTGGTTTATTACATTGTAGTAATGCTACTTTCACAAGGGTGTCTTTTGTCACGATTACTTTTCTTCAATTGTTCTAAGACAAAATAAGGTGCTTATACGAGATAAGTGATTTCACGGTGATTTTTTTAATTCAAATTATTGAAACTTTTGAGTCACGTCCTCAGAAAACGTTTATGTATTGTCACGTCGCCTCGTGTGAATACCCTCCATAGACTTCAATATTATTTTTAGAGCGTGATTTTTATCACGTGACAAAAGTCACTTGTATAAACATACCCTGAACCCTGGATGTTAGTCAAGGAATGATAGCTATGGGGGAAAACAATTAAACGCACGAGTGTATTTTCTTGACGTGATTGTTTTACAAAATTTAGCGCAAACAACTTAGAAAGAAAAATTTAATGGTATTTTATAATTTTCAAATCAAGATTTTGAATTGTGATAAAATTAAACTTATTGCCGTTTTTTTTAAAACTGAAATCTATTATTTTTTTTATTCACAAGTGCGTATTTATATTAAAACTTCCACTTAAAAATTGTGGGAAAAGCATTTCCATGCCTGACCGTGTCACTTCTAGTGGCAACCGGAGTAAGACTCTCGCCTCCATGGATGCATTCGCCCAGTCCATGCGTGTTCCATTGCTCTCTGATGCCATTTTTACCTCATTTGAATTCGTTTTTTGCAAGCAACAAAATAAAAGGTACGAAAAACTCTAATTTTATTAATAATTAAATTATCATAAAATATTGAATTATTTTTAAATATTTGGAATTTACCTCTTCTATTTTTTCGATCAAATCGCCGGATATTTCATTCATTTCACTCAGCAATTGGTCGATGCTGTTGGGCATTAACCTCATTATACAATTGATTGGTCCATCCAATTGGCTTAAAACAGCTGTTGGGCCTGATTGCACTGTACCAATAGTTGTTTGCCCGGAACTAGTTGTTGGCTCTAAGCTAGTAATTTGCGTAGCATTAGCGTTGGTTTTATTCTGACATTTGATGGTCTGTAGAGAGAAATACGCAAGCGTTAACTTTGAACTCAATCAATATGTTTGCGTTGTGTGGATGAGCGCAAGTAAGATGCAATAGTGTTTTGTAACTTACGCGGGCGAACGGGATTAGAGCCAAAAACGCAATTTTAAAGTTAAAAAAAAATTCAACATATTTAATTTATAAATTGGAACTGAAAAATAATTGAGATAAATAACAATTATTTTTAATGTGAGTTTGATATTTCATATTTTAATTGCTGCGTTTGCACTTATTACATTTAACATCATTAGTGACACTTTAGATTAACATTTCTTAATTGGTTTTTCTGTAAACACCTAACTCCCCTTCTCCCCAGTATTATCAACCAGAAAGTGGATTTTCTAATGACTACAGTAGTACAAACAAAACGTTTTATCATTGTCGACATTCAACACTTGTTATTTGTGTTACATAATAATCGCCATTTACTATACAGTTCGCTAAATACACAATTAATACGTCTACAGAGAAATAACAATAATTAATATTATTTAATTAACATATAAAATAAAGTAGATTAGTGCTTTAGCATCACGGCTTGCATATTTTATAATAGGTTTTATGTGTAAACCCATAGTGACAATCGTCTCATAAAATCAAAATATATGCGACTGAGTTTCATCTCTTCTTGAATTTCGTGCACACTTAAGGTATTGCACTTTTCAATCAGTTCCAAGATTACCTAAACAAAATGACAGTTTAGAACAATATAAATAATAATGAATTTATATTATTATTTTACGGCATATGAAATGTCATTGTCCATAACATCACCAAACAGAGTGAAAGGTGGGTCCTCTGTGGCCAAGTGGCTCAATCGCTCAACTTGCTCCATTTTCATCTTAAGAATAAAAGTATCAAGATTAATGGTAAATTGTGACTGGTAAATGGGTGACTTAATCCGTTTCATCTCTTCTATAGCCTCATCCATTTCCTCTCTGTAGTAACAAGCCGTAATACATGGGAGGATGCAAGCCAGAGTTGGCAATTGCACAACCATGACAGAATATGCCATGCGGATAACGTCAAAGACAATTAAAACAAAAGGTACTCTACCTCGTAGAAGATAAAAATGATAGAAAACGAAAACTGAATAGATAGGCAGAGCAACAATAACGTAGAGAGCGGAATAGATTTTGAATGGAATGAGTAGTTGGTTGAGGCTTTTCTCTCTCATTTTCCCAACCGGATGTTGCTTCATTTTCTTAATCATCTCTACCATCTCTCCCTCGTTCATGAAGAAGAATTGTAGGCAGAAACTACTAATCAGTAGTGAATCACTAATCAAGAGTGTTAAACCAACCATTGTATATGAATTTATCACCAAACAGTCATTTGACATCTTCCTCAACATTAAATACATTAACATACATTTGACAGCCATCTTGTAGCTTCTCCTCATCCATCCTGCTGCCTTCTCATTGCTGTAATTAAAGCCGAACATGTTGAATTTCCAGCAAATTGGTTTGACAATATCATACAGTGTTTTCACAGCCATTTTTATCTTTTGTGAGTGCTGCTCCTTAGCAGCGCTTTGCTTTTAAATAGAGATCGTTATCAATAAGCAATTTATCTTAAAAATGAGATTGGAGAAGCGTGATAAGTGCGCATGAAGTGCCAACTCAAACTGCCTTCTGACTTTGTGTTGTGGTTTTGTCACTATAGGGATGAAAAATAATTAATAATTTGACGCGTACTAAACATCGATCCTAAAGTGCATCCTGGAAACAGCATCGCTTTTTATAGATCAATGGCGGCTCCCAAACGGAAATGGGCGTAGATGCAGCTATGTTTTATTAAAATTTTTAGCTTGAGTCAACACTGAAACATTTTGAGCGGGAGCTTAAACATTATTTACTTAATAGTTTGCACGGCCTAAACTTCATTGAAAGGAAGTGGGCGTTTATTTAGCATTTTACATTAAACATTTTTCTTAAATAAATAATGAAAACAATTTGAGTGGAAGCTTCGTCGCTTTAGTCATTTATTTGCTTAATGATTTTGTGCTAGCGTATTATTTTGATGACAGGAAATGCGTGCAAGGTGGATTGATGAGCATTATTTATATTTTTTTTAGAAAATCGATAATACCACGTGGGCAACTTTTGCTGTCAATTTTATTGTTTTATAAAAAATTAAAAATACTTAAGGATGTTTAGTAACCCTACTAAAAGTTTAACTAAATGTAATTAAGGGAGAAGATTGATATACAGAAAAGCATTTAAGAAAACTAAATTGCTTAAAAATAATTATTGATAAAATCAAAAATATAAAGCAATCAATTTCTTTTACTCCCATTTTTAATTCCATTTGTTTACATTGGAAAAGGAAAGAATTACAAAAACAGATAATTATTATTAGAATTATTTCCAGCCATTAACGCACTGTAAACTACTTTAAAAATAGGGTGCGTTACAATAATAATTATAGCTCTCCCACTCCTTGGGCAAATTACAGGGTGATCCTAATGACACTCCACTCCTGGCTACCCGCTCTGCATCCCGCACGCGCTCTTTTGCTGCTATTTTTAACTCGCCCACCGCGAGAGAGAAGCACCACTAGGAACAAAAACGGAACTAAACGATTCATCTTTAGCAACTTCTAAAATTAAAGACAGAACTAAATTCTACACTTGAAATCTTAATCCCTCCCTTAACCAATATTGTCTCCAACTTATTTCCAGTCTCTTTCAATAAAAAAAATTAAAAAAAGATTTTTCAACTGCAAAATATTATTCAAATTTTTATTATTTTTCCAATAATAATAATACAGTAATTATTTTTCGTAAATTATTTTTAAGAAGTACCGGTAATAGTTTACAAGTCTTTAAAAGCTTAATTTTTTTTGATAAAAATTGTTCAATATGAATTAAAAACTTAAATTTAAAAAAAACGATTTTCTATAATCGTTCGTTAAATTTAATGGTGACATATGATGCAATTTATTTCCGGATAAATTCAGCACCGTTAAATTGGGGAAAAAACTGACAAAATACATTCAAAACATCTTCTTTAAAAGAAATTTTTCTTAGAAGTTCTCCAACATTTAACTTATTTATATTTGATCGAAGCCAGTCAAATTGAAAAACGTCTTTAACTAATTCGAAACTATCAGATAAATACAACTCTTTTATATTAGACGTTTCCGGTATAGAATTTGCGTCTTTAAAATGGGCTAGGCCTCCATCATAAATATTTGCATCATAAATGCGTTCCCCTTTCAACGAATAATATTTAAATGCTACGTTATTCATATTTAAAATTGGCAGATTTTGCATTAACATATACCTATATAGGCATATTAATTGATAACATGGAAATTACCTTATTACTAATATCTAAATATCTTATATTGTTTACATTTAGTAACCTATATATCTCATCCACCATCAATCACCCACCTTGCTTCTCTCACCATTTGAGTTAAGATCGAGATATTCGAGTTTTGTTAAAAAATTTAGATTTTCAGATAATTTCAATAATTGATTTCTGGCAAAATTTAGACGCACTAAGTTTGATTTACGTTCAAACTTAATATTTTCGAGTGTTTTTAAACGACAATTGCTTAAACTTAAAGCGGTTAACGATGGAAAATCCGGAAAGTCTCCCTCACCAATCTCTTCAAATGGATTATTTGAAAGATCCAGAGATTTTAAGTTTAATTGTACAAATATTTGCAATTGCAAATTAGAGAAAGTCATGTAAGAGTTTTGTATGAAAAGGCTGTCAGCAGTTGCATTACGTTTAAATAAAAATGCTCTGCTATATAATTTTTGTAATTTTATTCAAGAGAAAATTAACAACCCTAATTTAACACTAAACTTAATACAAAATAAATAGCATGAAATACA
>JAQGAY010002057.1:0-11834 GCA_034698085.1 Polydesmus angustus
AAGTCAGGTAAACTAGTTCTGCCTAGTCCAAACCGGCTGTGCCGAAGCGCATTTGTCAGAACTGGTATTGCCTAGGCTATACCAGTTTAGTCAAATGCGCTTCGGCAAAACCGATTTGGACTAGGCAGAACTGGTTCAGACTAAAAAACGGTTTGGACTGCAACTTATGTACAAAAATAATTATAAGCCTGTAAATGTTGAATCCTACAAATTAGTGCTTCTACACACCATGCGGTCCATTGCAGCTTCCATAGCTTTTTCCCCTCTAGATGAGTTGGATTTAGACGGCATGACTGCACTCAAGAAAGTCAACATTTTTTTTGTTTTGACATTTATCAATTTTTTTCAAGTGTTATAAATACAACCTTGGAATTTTTAACTTGAAAAACATTACTATTTTCCCTCCTAACAGGCTTATCTCTATTTCATTTTATCACTCACTTATCACATACTGGTAACAGTACTAACAAAAATATAATTTTTAACATTATCATTTTTTAAACAATTTTTTTACTCCAAGGAGGTCACACGAACGTTATTTTATTGAAATTATAATATTTATACAATCATCATACAAAAAAATGAGTGAACAAGAAATTTCAGGTTTGAATATTTTATATTATTGTTATTAATTATACTTAGAGCTGTATACACAGTGGTCCCTTTAAAATAAGGGCCCCCTAAAAAGCACAATCTATCTCAATATTGTAACTATGGCATGAAAACTTCGTCCCACTAACTGTTATTAAGGAGCTCTTTTTTTTAAAGGACAACTGTGTATACCGCTCTTAGGACCACATGAAGGGGGATGGTGGATTTTAAAGTTTAGTTTAGGAAAAAGGTGACACTTGTTTTTATTTCTATGTATTTTATTTTGTTGCCAGGAGAGGATTGGTGCAAACCACATAACCTTCTGCAATAGATTATTATTATAAAAAATTATAAAATAATTACACCAATAATAACAAATTACATGTATAATTATTTACATAATTATTACTTTGTCAATTTCGATATAGGTAAACAAAATTTAAAAAAACCTCTCATTTAATGAAATAAATCACAATTAATCAAAAGCAAAAATTATTTTTGGTAAGAATTTCACAAAATTTAGTATTTTAAGCGAACAAACAGCCTTTAGTATTTTAAGCAAACAAACAACTTTTAGTATTTTAAGCAAACAAACAACCTTTAGCCCTCCGTCGGGCGCGCCTGTACAAATTGATACACGCATTACATTTTTTTATGCTATTTTAACAAATTGAAAGAGAGCAGTACTATTTTCACAGTAGTCTCAGTTTTTAAGCCCCTTTACATGTTGGTTACTGTTTCTTTGTAATTTGTGAGTATTCTTGCAAATTACAACAAGTTTGTTCAAATTGATACACCGCGCCCGATGCCGTTTTTAAAAAAATTATGATGTAAAGTCTATGTAAAAAAAATTTTTTTTTTTATACTGTATATAAAAAGAATATTAATGTTTATACTATATTAAATCTAAAAATGTTCTTTCTATTTTCAAAAATCATTAATAAGTTGTTTTTGGTAGTAAACCAAAAAAACGACAAAAAAAATTTTTTTTTTTTAGTAGTTAGCATTTTTCTAAAAAAGACAAAATTTGTACCACTATTAGTTTTATTTCACATTGTTAATTATATTTTATACATTATATGTTACTGCCGATAAAGTTTTGAAACTTTAAATCAAAAATTAAATTTGTTATGAATTTTTTAAAAAATTGTATCAATTTGATACACCGCGCCCGATCTCGTAAGTTTTAGAGCGCGCCCAACGGAGGGTTAATAACTTTTATATTTATTTCCTACAAATCTACACCCTTGCTTTGTGGTTATCAAGTTTATTCATTATTTTATTTATAAACAAACAGACGAATTGTTTAAAATGTCTTTGATTCAACGATACGGAGATTTAAGGTTTGAGGAACGCAATATAAAAGATTTAATGTGCATCAAGTGTAAAAATGTAGCCATCCTGTTTAAACTCACTAACTGTGGCCTGCTATGCATAAATTGTCATCAGGAGTTATTGAGTAAGACCAATCCAAAGTGTCCAAAGTGCAAAGCCAATCTCACCGATGCCTTATACAATGGGTGCCAAGAATTTGAAAAGTTTACCATCAGAATCAATAAATTGATTATTAAATGTCCGAATCTTCAATGTATATATAAAATTCAATTGAGTAAAATGAAGGTGAGTTAAAAACATTTAATACAAATTTTTTTTTAAAAAAAAACTACCTTTACCAGTATACAATTTCAAACTTTAGGCTCATATGATGACCTGCTTATCTGATCCACAAAAAAAAGTAAAAAAATACTAAATAAAATAACAATTGCTAAACTATACAGTATGTTTGAATATACCAAATTTTGAAACAGATTAAAGATGAAGGAAATTCAACAATGAATCAAGGTGATGATGAAGAGGGAGTGAAATTCACGGAATCAGAAATAAACCCAGGTTTTTGTATATTAAATAATTACCCAACTGAATTAGTAGTAAGTCCTTTTATTAATTTAAATATTTTAATGATGCACTTTACACAATTTTTTAACATTGAATTGTTGTACTCTGTGTTAGGAAGTGCAGGCAGTTCAAATCGATTTGCAATTTATGTTGTGACTGGCAGAGAATATTTCAAAGTGCCCATATCTTATGATTTTGATTTTTAATCATTTTTTTGCATCACACCCCATATTTTTCTTATTTTGAGTCTGAGTTATTATTAAAAAAGTGAGCCAACGTAAAATGCAGGTTTGAGACAAATTCGATCAATATTGCCATAGTGCGTTTGCTACGTAGGTTATAACTGGAGATGAATAGTTTATCCATGTGCCATTGAAATATTTTAGATACTAATTTAGTTGGGTCTGCTTTTTTGTGTACACCGTGTTAACTACTATCACATGTAATTGTTTTACCTATAATAAAACTAAATTAGTTACTGCTTACTGAAGAAGAAATTGACACCCCACCTATTAAAATAACTATGAAATTTAGTAAATCAATTGTGCTGTTCTTGTATTTGAAGAAATAATTATTTTAATTGGACGAGCATTCTGTAACGACTGTATAGTCTTACATAGAGAGTTAATATCTCTAGAACTTAGGCAGAAACAATTCCTATAATGTAGCAATGATTAGTTTATAGCCTGCTTTGTAGTACAATTTTTGACATTGATGGCTTTTTTGTTATTACTGAAAAAAGTGTAGAATCTCCTCCCTATTTTAATTTGCATAGCTATTATTGTTAGATGTTGTGCCACAACATTTGTTTGTATTGTTTTTACTGTCTTATTCTGACCAGTTATACTCAGGTCTGTATAGAAAGTGAAGAATACAGAGAACCTGAAAATATTTGAATGTTTCCCTTGTACATTTGTAAAAGATCAACCAGAAATAGAAACAATAAGTCAGCCATTCAACTATCAGTCATTCCAAACTATAAAACTGCCAAATTGTAAACATGTTTCATTGTTATATGCACATTGTTGTTATTCCATATGAAGTTCATTCCATATGAAGTTCATTCCATTTACTAAGTTATGCTTTTAAAAGTAGTACAAAAAGTACTGTTTATGATCACTTGCAAGAAAAAATATTATTGTGTTTAGTACCAGTATTAACCAATTTTTTGGCTTTGCTTTATTGAATCATTGATAATTATTATTATTTGTTTTTATGTTTTCTCTATTAAATTTATTAATTTTTTTTTTAAGATGATACTTTAACAGTTAATGAAACCGGAAGTCCTCAACAGTTAAACATCCTATTGATAGGCCCTACTGGGAGTGGAAAATCCACATTTATCAATGCTGTTGCCAATTACTTTAAATATGATACCTTTGAAGAGGCCTTAGAGTCTGATTTGGAAGTTGTAATTCCTTGTAAATTTGATATATGGAATGGAAGTGAGAGAAAAACAGTAGAATTTGGTATTAATTCTAATGAGAATTTCCAAACAGGAGAAACTTGCACTCAAAAATGCAAATCATACAGAATAAAATACAACCCTCTGCAACCATCTGTACCTAATGGATACACCATCTACTTTTTTGATACTCCTGGAATTGGTGATACAAGAGGTTTAGAACAGGATAAAATCAATTTAGAGGAAACGCTAGAGGAACTTTCGCAATTTCAGCATTTTCATGGCATTTTAATATTTTTAAAACCCAATGAAACGAGAATCACCCCTACCTTTGAGTACTGCATCAAACAATTGCTGTGTCAATTACCAAAAAGAGCAATGAACAACATATTTTTCATTTTTACTCATGCCAGGACTACTGACTACAATCCCGGAGATACTGTAGAACTTCTGACGGAAATTTTCAAACGTTTAAATTTAGCACCATCTTACACTTACAAACCAGTAAATAATCATAATATGTTTTGCTTAGATAATGAAGCTTTTAATTTCATTGCATCCATTAAAGATAAAATTATTTTTCCTTCCCAAATACAAAAAACATATCGAGAATCTTGGAAAATATCCAGATATAACTGCATAAATTTGATGGATTACATGATTAAGGAATGTAGGGAAACACCTAGTGACATCATGGGAATCCTATCCATAAATCAAGTTAGAAAAGCCATTTCTGATCTTTGTAAACCTTTGACTAAGACTGTTATAAATATTGAAGATAATTTGCAACTTTTAAGGCGACACATTAAAGATTTGAAAAAGTATAGAGTGGAATGGAATGCCATAAAATTAAAAGAATTGTTGTACATTCCCATTTTAAAACAAAAATTTAAAGAATTCGATGCCCCTCGCACTGTTTGTCAATCAGAAAGATGTACCAAACCCTATTCAGTGCAACAAAAAACCTACACACATTTTCCTCAGATATGTTGTGAGCCATGCAGTTGTAAGGATGAGGGTGAATATGTTGAAATGGACAACAGCTATATTCTCTTTTGCAAAGTTTTTTGTAACAAAACTGGGTTATGCTTAAAATGCAATTGCACATTTCGTCAACACAAACGGATTTACTATGAATCCCTCGTTGAGGAGAAGAAGATACTTGACCAAAGAATTGTTAAACAGTCAGGAAAAAACTTAATAAAGTTGGCTGACAAAATGATTGGTAATTTAAAAAACATGGTTAGGAAATTTGAGAAGGAAGAGGAATTGCTGACCAAGCACACAGTTAAGTTAGCCTTCTATTTGAAAAATTATGCCATCCTCACCTACAATGATGCTTTCGAAAAGTACTTGGATAAAATGATTGAGAATGGGAACTTCTCTTTGAATTTGCATGTTATTAGTGGTTTAAAAGAGATAAAGAAAAACTATCTCAAAGAAAAAAAGTTGTTTGAAAAATCAGTTACAGAACATCCAAAAGAAGAAGCAGTGTCAATTGAGGAAGCCCAAAAAATCATCAATGAGCTTTATTCAATGGAGTATAGTGGAGAAATCTTATTGTTGTCCACAAAAGCTGAACTGCATGAACAGGTGTTAAAGGAGAAAGCCCGAGGGGATGCAAATGCCATTGTAACCATCATCAAGTTTCCTCTTACTTTATTTTCTCAAATTTTTAAGTCATTTTTAACTAATTCTGATTCACTGCACTAACTGCGCTATGAGGTGAACAACATAGGGGGCAATTTATTTTTTTAGCAAAAAATAAGCTAAATTTGATGATTTTTTTAAAAAATATTTGTTATTATGCAAACTTAGTGCATTTTTACTTTAAAATATAACTTTTCTCTTTTAACCATAAGTGTATAAAAAAAAAATTTGTAAAAAATATCTTGGTATGCTTCTGACCAATGCTGACTATTTTACAGTTGAGAAGCAATGTCGTCTAATCAGATTCATCATAATTTTGATAGAAAATATTAAATTTAATTAATGATGTTATGCAAAGTAAAGTGCAAAAATAAACTGTTTTTGAATGCAATAAAAGAAGTACGTTATATTTTTTTTGGTAAATAACAATTTTAACCATGTTTAAATGGTTAAAATCTTCATTAAGTTCATTAAAAATCTAGAAACTATACTGATTCAAATTAATGAATTACTTTATAATTATATTTTATGGATTACACCTATTGTGCTATTGACAGCTGCGCCGCTGCCAGTGACATAAACTAAATTACTTTTTTTTTGGTTAAAGCAATGGATATCATTACAATGTTTTTCAAAAGAAAACCATTATGTATACCCATTTGGGCAGGAAAACCATATTTGTTGTCATCCAGGATGTAATCAATAATATTTTTTGAATTAACTAATTATCAATTATTTTTTTTTTTTTTTAAAAATATTATTTTTAAGAAATTGTTCCACAAGTAATAATATTCTGATCTTATGAAATTTTTTTAAATAATTTTTTTATTAAATTTGAAAATAATTTGTCAAATTATTATTATTAAACAACAAAAAATCATAATATATTTATCCCTTATCTTCTGCTATATCTTAGAAATGATAACTAATGTCAAGTCATTTTTATCAAATACATTCAAAGCTTAAATATTTTATTATTGTAATCAATTTTATTAAAAAGTTTCCCAATAAATTATTTTCAAAAGATAAACAATAAGAGTGCGAGACATTTCCAATCTAATTTTATCTCACTTATCATTAACAAAAATTCTAACTTTTAATCTTATCAATCCTTTAAAACATTTTTTTTCGTGATGAAATCATCACGTAACATACTGAGCTAGACCACAGCCATTTCAATTAATGAGGTTTTTTAAAACCAGTAAAAAATGACCAAAAAAATAACAATTTTCAGGGTTAGTATTAAATACTTATATACATTATTCTAACATATCATACGGAGTTAAATATCTATCTAATTTATTTATGCGTTTAATGTTTTAATTCCCCGCTGTAACTCAGGCACTAAATAAAGAAGGTGAAGAATTCAAAAAAGTTCAAAAGCAGAAGGGTACTAAATGTCCCAATCATCGTTTGGCAGAAAACAAATTAAACAAAATGGAGGCAAGTACAAAACTTTTATTACTGATAATTTAACACGTTTTTTAATTATTCAAATTAATTTTAGACTCAAACGAACCCATGCCTATATGGTACAGCTAATAAAGTATGAGTTAACACTGAGTCAATAATTATTAGTTTTTGCATGTTGTTATTATTTCATTAATTTAGGAAGAAGTTGATGATGAACTTAATGAAAACGAGGAAAATAATGAGATTCAATTCACAGATTCAGAAATAAAACCAGGTATGCAAACAAAAAATAATAACTCTTGAAAACCAAATGAATATTTTTGGAATAATGCTATCTTTAGTAATAACAATTTTACACTCTATAGATGATAAACCAACTAAGATCGATGAAATAGAAAAATCAAAACAGCTAAACATCCTATTGATAGGTGCCACTGGAATAGGGAAATCTGCATTAGTTTAGGGCATTACTTTTACTCCGCAACTGCAAAAAAAATACAGAGAAAATTGGCAAATTTCCAGAGACAATTGCCATATTTTGATGAATTATGTGATCAGAAATTGTAGACAGACACCTAGTGACATCAGAGAAACGCTGTGCATTAATCGAGTTAGAAAAGCCATAACTGACCTCACCCAACCTTTAGCTACTACAGTAGGCCATATTCAGGACAATTTGCAAGTTTTAAGGCAACAGATGAAAGAAATTCAAAAATATCAGACAGAAAGGAATGATACCCAACTCAAGGAATTGTTGCACATTCCTGTTTTAAAGTTAAAGTTTAATGAACTTCTATGCCCTTGCACTGTTTGTCAATCGGAAAAGTGCAGCCAAGAATATATGGTGCGTAATGTCACTAACAAGCATTATCCGCAGATTTGCTGCGAATGGTGCAATTGCAAGGAAAACAGTGAAAATTTGCAAGAAGAGATTCTTTATTGCAACGTTTTTCAGAATCAAATAGGCAGCTGCATAAATTGCAAATGTGCCTTTCAACAACACAAACAGATTTACTATGAATCCGTGATGGAGAGGAAAAGATACTCGATGCCCTTTGGGTAAGCCAATGGGGAAAGGACTTGGCAAAATCGGCAGAAACGGTGATGGGTAAATTAGAAGAAAAAGAGAAGAAATTGGTGGATGAAGAGCAAATGCTGACGAAGCGAATAGCTAAGTTGTTTATTTTCCTCAAATCGCACGCCATTCTCACCAACAATGACACTTTTAAAAAGTACTTGGAGGAGATGATTGAGAATAAAAAATGTTATTTGGGGATGCATCGAGAGCAGTTGGATGCTATTGCAGGTTTGGAAGAAATGAAGATGAACTACCTGAAAGAAAAGGAACTGCTGGAAATGGCAGCTGCTGTTCATCCCCATGTGGAAACAGTGTCCATGGATGATGAGTTTCTGGTCATTGAAGAGCTTTTTGGAATGGACACTAGCAGAGAAGTTTTAGCCATGGCCACTAAGGCATATTTGCACGAGCAGTTGTTGAAAACAGAAGTTCAAGAATTTAAAATTAAGGTGTTTGTTGGCAGCTCAGCAGCTATTTTAGTTATTTCTCCTGATCTTGCAGCTGCCCTGGCTTTTTCCATAGTGGCAGCAGCCTACGCGTTCGATTATTTTCTAAATTTCTTTGAAAAAAAAAGGAAATAAAAAATGATTCTAACAAATAATTATTAGATAATGGTAAATCGAAACTCTTGTTTATGAAAAATAAAAACGATTTTTTTTTTGAAAAAATAAAAGACTAATTTTTTTTATCATATTTATATAAAATTCGAAATTGTGAAATTAAAAAATTTGAAATAATAAAATTTATTATGGTCGTACATTACTGTGTTTTTCTTATTTTTGGCTAAAACAACAAAATAAATATTATAAAAAATTTTTTTTTTGCCAAAGAACAAGTATCTTTATTGTAACCATTAGGGCTTCTTTTCATTAGGAAAGCCATATTTGTTGTCATCCAGGATGTAATCACTCATAGCCAAAAACTTTTGAATGGATTCATCTAAAGTATTAAAAATAAAAATTAAATCTAAAGTTTTTTTAAAAATAAAATTTGACATAGTTGAGTTATTTAAAAACCTTCATGTACTTTGACAGGTCCAGCTTGACCTCCATACTCATCCGGAAGTAGCTCTATAGGAATGAATTTTCCAATGTCACTCCAACTTCTACAGCACTTTAACTATCTCACACATACATAATAATTAACAAAGACATAATAAATGTTAATTATATACAATAATAATACCAAACCTTGTCTTTGTACACTTGAGGTAGAAATGATCGAACAAAATTGACAGCAGTGTAAGTCATAGGTGCAGCATTGACCAACACCACCATCTGCACTTTCATAGGCAGGCAATACTTTTTGGTTAATTAATAAAAAAATTTAAATAAAATTAAAAAGATTATAACATTATTCATCTAAAGTGCCATGCCATAAACTGACACATGAACAGGCTCTGCTTTTAATTCTATTACCAGAAAAGAGTTAAGCATATCCCTAACTAAAGATGGCCAAAATGATCTCCAAAACATCCAAGAGTAATAGTTCTCCATGTCGAAGATGAAGACAGCCCCATTCAACTGGACATTGGTCTGCATGCTAATCATATCCAAGGCACAAGTGGTCAACATCCCTCCAGGGCCCAAAATGGAAGGGTCAGGTCCGAAACTAGAAATATTGATTATTATTACAATCAATAAGTATTATTCAGGTCATGAGGTTTAAAAAAATGCAAATACATTGTTTATATAAAAAGTATCCAGGAAATGTTTCTGAAAAATAGATTTATTAAGGATATACGGGAGTATAAAGCACCAGTTACTGTCTGTCTCCCAGGTAAAAATTTATAGTGGACAACCCCCTTGGCATCTAAGAAAACGATTAACATGGCTTTCACTCTAGTTTTACTCAATTGACTCGAAATTGAACTTTTATTGGACAATTTGACGCTTTGTTTCCAGGTCATATTCAAAAAACCAACTTTCCTCTCCCATGATTACATTGTTAATCTTTGCAAGCAGACACTCACCTCTGCTTTTAGTCATCCATCAAAACCTTTGGAATGAGTTTGGCACTGATCT
This sequence comes from Polydesmus angustus, assembly GCA_034698085.1. Lineage (NCBI taxonomy): Eukaryota > Metazoa > Arthropoda > Diplopoda > Polydesmida > Polydesmidae > Polydesmus > Polydesmus angustus. Next base: position 10,058 of record JAQGAY010002057.1, read on the forward strand.
TTTGCAACACCAAATTTTCAGTAATAATGGAATGCACTGTTATGTTATCAATGCCATTTTGATTTGCAATCCTGCGCACACTCAACCATCAATCTGAAATCAGCACTTCACACACCTATTGCACATTTTCATCAGTTGTTGATATTGACAGCCATCCAGCATGGGGTTTGTCCTACACACTATCTCAAACATCTTTGAAGAGCTTCTGCCACTTAAAAACTGCAGTTTGTGACATGCTTTCATCCTTAAACACTGGGGAAATCAGGTATGGACTGATTTCCCAAGTCTCACAAAATTTGATGTCAAGTTGCTGTTCAATCGTTCACTGCATTTTAAGCTAACACTAAGTCACTCGACATAGATACACTGAAAAATTGATCTAGCCCAAACAAATGCTTGTAGGCATTTGACCTTTGGCGCATTTTGAAGGTCAGACTTCCCACCACCGCGCCTATTTGTTTGTGCATGTTGCAACATACAGTCGCATCAAAAAAATTTTTTTCTCCATTATTTTTATACAGACCTTGTGTATATACCTAGTCACCCCTAATTACAGTGTGTCCGTAAATATATGAGGCTTTTAAAAAGCGAATAAACAAGTCAAATTTTAATGAAATTGAATTAATTTTTTATTATTTACATACAACACCTCCCTTTAAATAATAAAAAAACAATTTTTAGAATGTGACCTCTAAAACTAAATCGGCACGTATTAATGCGCTCAAATAAATTTGAAAAATTTTGCATTAATCCTATGGTAGTGGCCGGCACGTGCCGAGATGCAGTCGGCAGGTGAAAGCTGGAAGTCAGCAAAAAGTCTTTAGCCGTCAAAGTAAGCGCCTGAGTACGTTTACCCGTGCCGACTCAGTTGTAGAGGTCACATTCTAAAAATTGTTTTTTATTATTTAAAGGGAGGTTTGTTGTATGTAAATAATAAAAAATTAATTCAATTTCATTAAAATTTGACTTGTTTATTCGCTTTTTAAAAGCGTCGCATATTGACGGACACACTGTATATAAACCTATATATATATTTGCTTATGAAACAGAAATAAGTCCCCGTCAAACGGGAAATGTATGTTAGGCCTACCTTGCCACATGTAGGATAACTATGGCAGGATAATCACTAACAGCATGATCGGATATCATTACTGCCACCCTATTTCAAATGCAAATATAAAATTGTCAACAGACATGTCACATCAATATAAATGAAACACAATTACCTATCCTTGATTAGAGTCTAAACTTGGGGTTGATTTATATCCCTGTTGGCCCACCATTGAGGGTATTTGACTCTGACTAAATAGTACAAGTGAAGAGTTTTTTTAGACAATTCCAAATCAAAGTCGCAAGAACGAAGAAACAGAACTAAAAAATCTTCATCTAGGTAAAGAAAATCAATGCTATCAAGTAGCCTACAAAATCAAAAATTTTCTACTCACCTGCTCTGCCATTGAATTCTGCTGCAGTTTATATCCAATGTTTAAATTCAGCCAATAAACCTGCTTGATCCGCATTTAACTTTAAACGCGGATCGAGAATGACATTATTAACTGTCAGTGACATTATTCTTTACGAGGTTTTAAAAAAACTACAAATTTTACGATTATTACTATTAATTTCACCTTCATAGACACGTGCACGTATACCTCTATGTAGCTCAGTTTTGGATATGATGTTGCAGTAAAAAAATTATCAATGAGAAAAAATAAAATTAAATATTACCTGATCAAACATTAACATGTCAACTGTCAAACTCATTTGTGTAACGCAT
>JAQGAY010002058.1:0-11832 GCA_034698085.1 Polydesmus angustus
AAAAATATTTTAGCTTTCTCATTCGTCAACCAAAGAATCTATTCAGGTTTGATAATTAAATCCTCAATTTTTATAAATAAATTTAAGCTACATCCAATTTATACTAATTTCAACCAGATTTTTTTTTTAATACGGTAATAAAAAACAATTCTGAAATCAAAAATAATATGTTTCCGATAGAATAATTCAAAATGATTGACGCCGCAAACTAAATTACATCAAAAAAAAAATAATACACAACATCTCGAAATCAAAAAAAGTTCTAGGGATTGAATTTCCTTTTTTTCCTGGTAAATAGTATATAACCTATAAATTGAATTTTGTTCGATGTCAATGCACTCTCAAAGTCAGAAAATTACGGTATGTATAAAACAAGTAAAAAAAAAAATGTCGATGTTTTACTTATCAAAGTAAGAGTTCTTTACGACATAAATTATTCGTTCAAAGAAAATAAAATAAAGTACGTCCAAAAAATAAATAAATAAATAAATAAAAAAAAAAGTTCGAAACTTTATACCATTAATAGAAAATGAGTAGCAGCTGTTCGAATTGATATTGGCTATGTTTCCTTCCCTATAATACTTTAAAGTCAAAGCATATGATTTACTTAGCGACAATAATCAAAACAAGAAAAATCAACCAAAAAGTATTCGTCTAAAGTCATAAAACACGTAAAACTTAAAATAAAAATAAATTCGACAAATAATAAATAAGAATAATAATATTTTCTAACATAAAAATGCCAAAAAAAAAAAAAAACTGAGGCAATTTCGATTAACCTGAAATCGATGCTGCGTGTGTTGAGACCGAAAAAGGATATTTTGAACACAGAATAGAACAATTCAAAATTTAAAAAAAAAATCTTTAAAGTAAAGTTTTTTTAAATCTCATTAAAATATTCACATTAATAAAAAGTTTGAATACTCATTCAGATGGGTTGGCTTTTTTTACGAACACCATGTACAGTGTGTTTTTAAATTTACGGAGTTTTTGAAAAACAAATAAAAAAGTCAACTTTTAATGAAAATGAATTAATTTTTTAAAATTTACATAAAACAACATCTTCGATTTAATGGTAAAAAACAATTTTTAGAATATGATCTCTCCAACTGAGTCGGCACATGTTAACGTGATTAGCAAAATTTTCAATTAAAAAAAGCGAATACTGTAAACAAGTCAAATTTAATGAAAATAAATAAATTTTTTAATATTTACTTACAACAACATCAATGATTTAACAATGAAAAATAACATCTAGCATGTGACCTCCTCCACTAAGACGGCACATGTAAACGCGTGTAACGAAATTTTTAATAACTCTCTCGCACGTGTCTGATTGGATGTTGGCAATTACGCGTATGAGAAAGTTATTGAAAATTTTGCTAATCGAGTTACATTGTGCCGACTAAGTTGGCAAGGCCATATTCTAAAAAGTGTTTTTTATCATTAAATCGGAGATGTTGTTGTATGTAAATATTAAAAAAATTATTCATTTTCATTAAAATTTGACTTCTTTATTCGTTTTTCAAAAATTCCGTAAGTTTAAAAACACACTGTATAGTTTTAAAAAAGTTGAAGGAGATAGGAAGCCCTCCCGAAGAGTGTCAAACAATAGAAAATAAAAACCACATTCCGTTATACTGCTAATTTTTCAGTTTTGCTGACGTTGATGTCTGCGCACTGATTTATATTGTACACTTAAAAATAATTATTTTCCGTAATGAACGTTGGGATTTTGAAGTGAAATTTTTGTTTAGCCAACGAAATTATTCTGTGCGCGCGCGCATTATCATCATCCTGTACGAAACAAATAACAATAATTGATGACAAAAATTTTTCCTAGTTTTTGCCAAGGACAAACTGTAGAATTATAATAATAATATTCTCGCGTTTTGAATAAAATGTGAAGCAATATCCGTTTTTCCAGCGAAATTTATTCTAACGAAATGTATTTCCTGATAAAAACTTTTTTTTTCTGTCGCTCTCTCCAAAACGTTTAATTAAAAGCCGTTGCTATTTTTAAACTTTCTCCTTTTGTATTTTAATATTAATTATTATCATTTTTTAATTTTTTGGAAGTGATAATAATGTTTTTGTCGGCGTCTGCTAAACGACATTCATCAAGGTCGTCTCGCTATTCCGGAATCGCGATTGTCTCAAAAAGAAAATATTAATAACGTGCTTTTATTTTAATTAATGTTTCAAAAATTATTTTTTTTTCTTAAATTTTCGTTGTTTAAATATTATTATGTTCAACTTTTAATTATTAAAATTTTATATTACTTTTTAAATTTTTACATTTTAAATAGGAATTTCTATTTTTTTCCCTCCTTCAAATTGTTTGCTATTATTTTTGTTGACCTACACTTAAAAACAACAAACTTTTTTTTTTCATTCGTTCCCCCCCAAAAAAAAAAAAAAATGGAATATTTGAGTCGCTTTTTTTTTCTTATTTTTATCCACAAATAGAATTTGAATATTGATGGAAAATATTTGTATTTGTTTTGTATATGTCTTATCAAAATTCATTCCCCGCTCAAGGGGTTCGAGAGTAGAGTTTTCCCATACAATTTTCTCACAAACCACACTATTTGTTCCTATATTCTCAAACAATTTCGGTTATACAAAAAGACGTTCAATTTTTGCACAAACAAAAACTATTCTTATTTTTTTATTATTATTTTAATAATTTATTACTTCTCGAACATTTTTTTTCTTCAGTCTAAAATCTACTGGATACCCTGACATCCACAGCCCATTCCAATGCACAGTACTGTTTTTACACAGGGGATGCGTTCTTGAAAAACATGTGTAAAAAAAGTAATGGGGGAATTCTGTGATATTATATAAGGGCTACCGAGAAATACATACAGCATTATCAAATTATAATTAATACATAAATAAAAGTAAGAAAAATTTAAAAAATTCCCAAAATAAGCAAAAAATGCTTTTGAAATTGGTTAAAAACTCGTGTTATTTCAAAATTTCTTGTGTAAAAAGTGGACCAAATTTTATTTTGAAACCGTGTTATTTCAAATCCTTGTAAAAACAGTAGCCTACTAGGTGTACTACCTAAATTTAAAAGAATAAGATTTTAACTGATCGAAAAAGCAACTAAAAACCTGTGTTTATCGCGAGTGAATGTTGACATCTACTAGTAAAAGCGCGTTCATTTCCTACAATAATAATTCATACTGACATACAATTTGTTGTTCGCTAATACATTCACTTATCAAATGTGCATTTTATTCATTATCTTAAAAATTCCATGCTGTAATTTTCCTATAAAAAATTTGTTGTTTTTTTTTTCTTCAAATATTTATTCAAAAAATGAGTAAATTCTTATTTAAAACTGTATAGATCCTCGTTCAAAAATGAGTTTAATTTCTTTTCCGAAATAACGATTATAATAATTCTTGCTTAAAACTTGCAATATCTTGCTCAAAACTCGTTCAAATTTTGTTCAAAACAGCGAAATATTTTGGGTAAAAATAATGTTGGTAAATATTCTATTCTTTGTTCGATATCAAAAAAAAAAAAATTATCTCACAAAGTTAATAATTTCTAAACTGAATAATTTCTCGCTTAAAATTCCAAGTCAAGTTGTTGTTCAAAATTGAATGAAAGTTGGTTTAAAACTTTCAAACGAAAAAATTACTCGTTCGAAACTAATTTAAAATTTTCCGTCCGAAATTTGAAGGTAGAAAAAGTATTCTTCTACAAGTATTCGGAATTGAGCGCTATACTTTTGCGACAACTTTGTTGCGAAGCGGACATGATTTTTATTAAAAGAAACCCCAAAAATATTTTTGACTAGTGCCCCGAGGAATTCGGCACTGTGAAATATGATTTTGCATTGAAAATTTGAAATTTTTATAGACATTTTCCCTAAACCTCTTTTTTTTTTCTACTTTAAAAAAAACCTCAAATGACAATTCGTTGTATCGACATGTGAACGGAGCCGATTTGTTTCCCGAAACATCATCAATAATTTTCTCTGTGCTGGTGGGTTTTTATTTTTTTTTAGAAGGGGGAGGGAGATAGTTGGCGTGACGTAAATAGCAATTGGTTGAGAGACCTTCGCCAACGAGCAAATCGAATGCATTTTCTAGCCTATTGATCTATTCATCTCTTTCTCCCAACAGTACCACTGTAACTTTATTCCGACGGCGAGCATATTATTAGGTTGAGGACATTTTCAGTGCTGGACTTTAATCTTTCACAATTGACAGCTAACAATGTCTTTCTTGTTTCTCTAACTAAGTGGACGTAAATAGCCCACACATTGCTATTCATCGCCACAAGTCTTTCCCAATACTGTACTGACAATTTCTCTTCTTTTTTTTTTCTCTCTCTCTCTTCTTATTACATGTACAGAATTTTTTAAAAGTTAAAAAAATTCTTATTCGATGAGCTCAAAACTTTTAAATTCTTAGAAAAACTTCCATTAGCATTGAAAAGAATAAATCAGCGCTCATTTTTCTGTTTTTGATTATCTTTTGTTTACTTATTTACGGTGATTTTCCCTTTTCTTCTTCTTCTTCTCATCTGATTCATTATTAAGAATTTTGCTGAGTAGTCTCGAGACAGTCGACTTGAACCTGATATAATTATTTATTACTGTAGCGGCTTCTTTATTGTAGTAGAAAATATTTTTTTGTTATTATAAAATAACAGTTGTTTTATAAAATCAAAAGCTTGAACATTTATTATTTTTCTTAGAATTTCGTAGAATAATATTTTTACTCCTCTTTAGTTGTTTTTAAATTAAAATGCCAGTACTCGGATTTCATTAAAATAAGTAAATACACCTAATTCTGCTTTTACACGGATTTTTTTTACACGAATTTGAAATAAGACGGTTTCAAAATAAAATTTCATTCCCTTTTTACGGGAGAAATTTTGAAATAACACGGTTTTTTAACCAATTTCAAAAATATTTTTTTGGTAATTTTGGGAATTTTTCATACCTTTATTTATGTATTAATGATAATTTGATTATTCTGTAAGTATTTTTCGGTAGCCCTTATATAATGTCATAGAATTCCCCCAATACGAATTTTTTTTTTTCACGTACTTTTCAGGAACGTATCCCCCGTGTAAAAACAGAATTAGGTGTAGTTATTTTTCACTCTGCAAACTACATACTTTCGTCTCTAAACAGCAAATAATTGTTTGATTTTTTTACATAACATTATAAAATTGCGACATACCAATCACATATTTTTTTTGCTTCTATAAATAAATGCACAGGGTGGCACAAAAGCTTCAAAAGGTTTTTTTTTTATTATTATTATTGACATGTGTTCCAAATGATACACACAAAATCACAGGTTAAAATCAAAACTAACACCTTCAAAGTAGAAGCCTAAAAAAACTTCTTTCCAAAGAAGGCCCCTTTCCTACTACAGTATTACCGGTAGTAACAGTTTGGTAGCCCTAGACCAAGATACATACCTAGACTATCAAATTGGTTGTAAAATTTTAAACTTTTGAAGCGGAAAGGCATTTTCTTTGGGGTCCACAAACTTGACTACACTACATAATCTTAGTATCTATGATGCTTCAATTAAAAACTCGTTGAAGGTCAACAAGCTGTGACCGATCAAATGTACACCAACATATTTCGTTATACCAATACACCAATTAAATACTGTTTTTACACGGATTTTTTTTACACGAATTTGAAATAACACGGTTTTAAAATAGAATTTCATACTCTTTTTACGCGACAAATTTTGAAATAACACGAGTTTTTAACCAATTTCAAAAATATCTTTTTTGCTTATTTTGGGAATTTTTCAAATTTTTCATACCTTTATTTATGTATTAATTATTATTTGATAATACAGTACTGTATGTATTATTCGATAGCCCTTATATAATATCACAGAATTCCCCCATTTTTTTTTTTACACGTGTTTTTCAGGAACTTATCCCCCGTGTAAAAACAGTATTAGGTGTACAATACTTTTCTTTAAATTCCCGAGCCGACTTTCGGTACCGTTTACACTTATTTTTATTTCAGAAATTTTTATTTAAACAAAATCCTGAAATCTTGAGTTTGCTAAAACAATTTCTAAAGTTTTTAAGCTCCTCAAAAACTTCCAAAATCCAAAAAAAAAAAAAAAATCAAACAAAACTCTCTTTTCGTGCTTTCTTCACGAACGTTAAATATTTAACAACCCAATCCTTTTCATCGTCCGTTACTTGGCTTAGCAAACACTAAGTTATGGTACCGGTATATAAAATAAAAACGTAGAAAGAAAATGGAAAACTTACAATAGCAGCCGAATTTATCCGATGGATGCGGCATCGGCGGCTCGCGATATGGAAATGAGTCTTCATCTTCACTGTCCGACATCAATCAATCCGAGATCGATCGATCGAAACGAACGTAGAGTGTCGATTGGTCGATATTTTATCCCCACATAAACAATAACCGATAAGAAAAAAAAAATAATAAACAAGAAACAAAAAAAAAAAAAAATCCGGAAAATCAAATTATTTTGAACGCGCGAGTCGGAGCAAACAAACGCGAAAATATGTTTTTAAGACAGAGAAAAAGAAATATAAATAATTTCCAAGTCTTAAAAGGATGAAGAAGAAAAAAAAAAACCGTCGAAGGAAAAACTCACGAGATAAAAAAAAATATTCAAATAAACAAATGAACACGTTTCAGTTTGTAGCGTTGAAAAACGAAAAGAAATAAATATCCAAAAAAAAAAAAAAAAAAAAAATTTAAGAAAAAAAATATATAACTTTTTTATTTATGTTTATTTATTTATTATTATTAATATTATTACCAGGTAATGTTTGAAATCCAACATTCACACGTATAATAATACACACACAATATCACAACACTGAAGAGAAGAGAAGAACAAAATCAAACATCCAAACTCGTTGCTAATAACAAACTTTTTCCAAAAAATAAAAAAAAAATTCACCGTCACGTACCGGATACGGAAATGTACGCGAAACGCCGAAAATATTTCGTAAACATTCGAGAATGATTGCTTCAAAACAGCACCACCTCTCCTCCCTCACAACTTCCCCTTTTTTTAATTCTCCTCCCTCAAAGCAAAAAGCCAAAATAACTTGTACATTTCAGCTCCGAGTTAAAAACTGAAATGGTTGCGGAAGAAGAAGTGTTTTTGGCCGGGGACAAAGAATCGAAAATAAAATAAATGAAAAAGGTGAGTAGGGGTAAATGGGTATGGGGATTGAGGGGGATGAGAAAAACATGAGCCAAGTCGAATTTGCACTACATTTAGATAGATAAGAAATCTAAACGAGAAAGTGAGAGCGATTGTGGGACATTATTTTTAGATCTTTCATGCTCACTCATATGTTTTACATTTATAAATACTGTGTCTACACATGCGCACACACGTCCCCCGTCTCCACCTACCTATCCCTCACCCCCATCGATGTTACCCCCTCAAAACTGTATATCTCAAATATTCCCATTTTTGTCCTTAGACTTCGATTATGCGTTATTTTTTTTATGGAGAAGTAAAAATGTTATTTGCATACTTTTTTTTTTTGGGTGTGTAAATTTTAACGATTTCGACGAATACTTTTAAACAAATTTTTTATTATCTACTAGATTTATTTTTTTAGTATGAAATTATTCAATTTAAACATGATTTTTTTTATTTTAGTTTGGAATGCGTTATATTTTATATTTGCAATTGAAATACATTTTAAGCAATAATTTTGAATGCTACGTCGATAAATTTGAACGCATTTTCAATTGTTTTCGTTTTTGATGATGAAAATTTTTTTTGCACGCTAATCGAGATAGAATCGATCAAAAAAAAAAAAAAAAATCATTGTAATTATTTCTGAAAAAACACTCGGTTTGTGATTTCAATAAAATGCAGATTTTTCCGAAAATGACGAATTTGTTATCAAATTCTGCGGAATTAAATTCCATAAATAGATATTATTCGTAGTATTTTTATTTTTCTGGAATAATTTGCATTAAATTCAATAAAAAAACAATGATACAGTAATGATTTGCAATACTGTACCGAAATAATTTTTTTTTAGGTACGGAAACTTATGATTTTTTTAAAAAACACATTTTTTAAATATAAAGCTAATAATTTAGACTAATAAATCATAAATGTTTATCGACTAATCTACTTTAAATTGATGGGGAGCAAAAAAAAAATAATAATGCTGTAAAAAAAATCCTAAACTTTTGAATGCATCTGATTTTTCAACTTGAAATATTCAATAATTTAATAATCAAATAATTACAAATGATGAAAACATTTATTCTACAAAATATGCAATATAGCAAATTTTTGAGTACCACTGAATTTTTTCAACACATTTTGGAGTCAAAAAAAAAAAAAAAAAAAAATTAGTACAGTGTATTAGCTATTGAAAATCATGATAGTATAATTAACTACAATATCGCAAATCCTTACAAAAATATTTTTAAGTACCCCGGTAATTCTAATTTTAAAAACTTATTTTTCAACTTTAAGCTATTAAACGGCAAAAAAAAAAAAAAATTAATCAATAAATCTACATTAAATGAATAAAAGTACCGTAATTGTAAATTTGTATGTAACAGTACTTCGACTAATTTCACTACTTTAAATCTCAGAATCTAAAGCAATAAATTACTAATACTCTACATTCAAATAAACTTTATTTTACTGTAAGTCTATTTCCTGCCAAACGCGTAATTTATGTATCATTATTGAGAAAAAAACTCATTGATTTAACATGGAAAAACGAAATTTAGCTCAGAAAATCGATTACAATCTAATCAATCCTTATTATAATTAACAAAAAATTAAGTCAAAATTATTCTTTAATATAAGTTCGTTCATTTGTATTTGATAGAACGCCACAATCGGTATTTTCACCTCTAAGCGCAGGTACTGCACGCGAAATACCGGTCGGTACTGTATATATATTTAAGGTAATTCCAATTTTTGCGTTTAAATCGATGTTGAGTAATGGTAAATTCAAAAGCATAAAACTTTATATTATGTCTCCATAACCCCTCCTCATACAACCCTCAACTTTTATGTAGCTATGTAGTGGAAAATGCCAAATATTGAATGGCGTTGACAATGCAACGAATGAAATAAGCATCAATTTATACCTCCGCCTCCTCCTCGTTTCGTGATTATAGGGTATTTCTATATCTCATATCCGGTTATTTCTGTAGATTGGTGATGAAAAAATGTACTCGCGGGCTTGTTTTTCGTCTACTTAAATCGAGCGCGCCCGCACCTGCGCAATGAGAGCGCGCAAAAACTGGGAATCCGAGATTGTCGTTTTCGGAGCCAATTAAAACTAATGCGCGAATTGACATTTGCAGATTGAAATATCAAATCTCTTTTTTATACTTCTTATTCTTATTGCAAATATAATAACAATAATAATAATAAGGCTTAATTTCTTGCCAATGCTAATGATTGAATCCCGGCCAAATCGCAATTCGGTACTTCCGTTATAACGAGAAAAAAAAAATAGAATTTATTTATATAAATTAATAGCTGAGAAAAAAATAAATTTTCGGTGCCCAAGGTCGTAGAAAATAGCGACAATTGAGTCAATTTATGTAGGTTGCCCGGGATTTATTTTTGTAATTTTTGTTAAGGAAAAGCTCGACTTTTGTAATTTGTTAAATTGCTTTTGTGTGGTAAAAATTTCCTGCGTAAACTATAGGATTTTATAAATCGCGGATTTAAATCGCAAAATTCGCGGATTTAAAGCGATTCGATTCGAGAATAAATTTTCAGTAAACAAAATGATTTTTGGGATAAGAATTTTTTGAATAAGATTTAAAAAAAAAATTTATAAATAGATCATCAAATTTGCAATTATTCAAAAACAGGAAAAATTAACGCAATAAAATGAATGAGCTGAGTAAAAGCAGACGACACACATTCACTGACATAGTCATTCTTTAAAGTAAAAAATTGGAAGAAAAAAAGAAAAGACAGCAGGGGTTTTTATTATCAAAAAGTGTCTAAATTTAGTTGATTTCATTTTATAAAATAGAACGTTCAAAAATAGTTCTGTTATGATATGAACGTATTGGGGAAGAAAAAAAATAAAAAGTCTGAAAGAAAAAAACAAAAAAGAAAAAGAGTTAATAAAAATGTGAGAGAAATGAAAATGAGAATGTACAGTAACTTAATACCTTTTAAACAAACCGCAACAACGGCAAATTTTTTTTTCGCGAATTAACATTCTCAACCGCAAAAAAAAAAAAAAAAAAAAAAAAAAAAAACAATTTAGAACAACACTTTAAAAAGAAAATTAAGGTCGTCATAACATCCTGTTTTTTTTTTTTATTGTTTGTTTGTTTGTTTCTTGTGAAAAATTTAAGATAAAAATAAATGCTATAAAAATCACGAGCTAATAATAATCGTTTAAACATTTAAATTGCATAAAAATAAATTAATTACAGGTTTAAGCAATACAAAATTTCACGTTGTTTATTTTAATTAAAATTAATGCAGATGACTTTTTATTCATTTATATTTTTTTTAACGAGATTTAAATTAAATTTTTGTGCGAGATGTATTTCAAAAAGTTTCGAAGTTTTATCTTAATTAAACAATGTTTGCAAAAGATTGCAAAAATTATTTGCTGAACGTGAAATTCAACACTGTTTGTCAAACGAAAAGTTAAACTCACAAAATTATTGTTGAACGAGATTTAAATCAAAATTTTTTGTTTTGAAAGCAATTTATCGCAAAACTTGTTTGTTGAATGAGATCAAACTCTCCCCAAATTTGTTTGTAAAACGAGTTTAAAAACTACATTGTTTGATGAAGGAAATTTAAACCGTATCTCGAGCAAAGATTTAATTCAAGATTTGTTCTCGAACTAGATTAAACTCAAACTTGATTCTCGAACAAGATTTAACCCAAACATGTTTCTCTGAAAAGATTTAACTCAAACATGTTTCTCTGAAAAGATTTAACTCAAACATGTTTCTCTGAAAAGATTTAACTCAAACATGTTTCTCGAACACGATTTACCTCAAACGCGTTTCTTAAACTAGATTTAACTCAATCTTGTTTCTTGAGCAAGATTTAACTCAATCTTGTTTCTTGAGCAAGATTTAACTCAAACTTGTTTCTAAAACAAAATTTAACTCAATCGTGTTTCTTGAACAAGATTTAACTCAATCTTGTTTCTTGAGCAAGATTTAACTCAAACTTGTTTCTAAAACAAAATTTAACTCAATCGTGTTTCTTGAACTAGATTTAACTCAAACGTGTTTCTCCAACTAGATTTAATTCAAACTTGTTTCTAAAACAAGATTTAACTCAAACGTGTTTCTTGAACTAGATTTAACTCAATCTTGTTTAACTAGCAAGATTTAACTCAAACACGTTTCTGGAACTACGTTTAACTCAAACATGTTTCTTGAACTAGATTTAACTCAATCTTGTTTCTTGAGCAAGATATTAGTCAAACTTATTTCCAAAACAAGCTTTAACTCAAACTTGTTTCTTAAACAAGATTTAACTCAAACTTGTTTCTTGAGCAAGATTTAACTCAAGACTCAAACGTGTTCCTCGAAAAATATTTAAGTTCCGATTGTTAAATCATATTTAAATCGCTTTGCTCAACGAGATTTAATTTAAAAATTGATCGCGGATTTCAAACTTATTTCTCTCATAATGCGATTAAAAATGTTTTAACACAATTAAAACATTATAATAATTATTCAAAAACGAAAAAATTTTATTATCGTTTTTAACCTCATAAAATTTTGATTGAAATGTCATAGAAATGTAATTATTTAATTTAAAACTTTATTATAAGTATAAAAAAAAA
>JAQGAY010002059.1:0-11832 GCA_034698085.1 Polydesmus angustus
ACGATTTTTCATAAAAATTATAAAATAATTTATTTGTTAGTCTAAAGTGAGTTATAGCGAATAAATTGTCAGCATAACACAAAAAAATAAAAAAATCCCAAATTCCTCAAACAGAAAACAAAGTTTTGCCTCTAAATTCTTATTTAATGCTTAAATCTACAATCATATAATACTGTACTGTAATTTTACAGTACAGTGGAACTCCAATATTCGTCATTTCTGATATTCGTCAGATTCGACATTCGTCAATTTCTCTGGAACGGATTAATGACGAATATTGGAGTTTCACTCGATAATTGTGATCAATAATACCATAATACCATTATCTATTAATAATCTTCACACTACTACTATTGTGATGTGAAAATATAGATGATCGAAAAGTTTATTTCCCGTTAACAAATTGCGCCGCTTTATTTGCGCGAAATTTCCAACACTGTAATTTGTAAATCTTTTATACTTTCGAGCGAAGAAAATAAAAAAGGGGTAATAAATAAAAAAGAAAAATATAATACTTAATGTAGAATAATAGAGTTGTTGGTCACCCCACCTTCTCAAAATATGCGTGCTATAAATTCTCTTCTTTACCATTATGATTACATATTATACCGGTACATGTATATAACATTAATATAACAGACTGTCTGACCCATATTAAAATTCTGGAAAATAACAATAAGTTAAGGTGTAAAAATTCGTTTCACGCGCAAAACAAAAATATCGAAAATTGCCAGTGGCGTGAAAAAAGGTGACTGTAAGCGAAAACAAAAAACTACAAAAATTCATTTTTAATGCATAATAAGCGCCTATAGCATACACTTATTAGCATTCATAAAAATTGCATTTCGTCAAACAGAAAAAAAAAACACACACACACACCAAAAAATGCGTAACCTATTTAATAATTGTACAGAAAAGCGCAAAAATCTCCGAAAGCAGAATCATACGAGCGTTTGATCTTCGTTGAAATTAGCTTTTGACCCGGTCGGCGTTGAGTGTCGTAGCGGGTAAGGTAACCGTACGTGAGTCACTCGTAACGCTGCCACAGCTGTGCACGACACTGACGTCACCTAATCATCATTATACCAGGTGGCGCCTTGTTACATTGCAATTTTTCCAGCGTTTTAATAAACATTATGCCAACCGGGTTCTTTTTAACTACGGTATTATTTTTTCTCCCCCCACCTCAAACATTAACATTTCGCAATAATAATCCACAACCTTCGCTCCAAATTAGACCTACTAATGGAGCGGTGACCCGAACTTCACATTAACGGTTAATATAATTTAAGTAGCAAGTTTCGAGCGTGAACAATACTGTGCTAATATTTATTTTACAAATACGCTGTATATAATTATAAGCGAAATGGCCACGTGAATATTGGAGCAAAAGTCCTCTCCTTCAAAAGTTTTTCGGGACAACTCGATCAAATTTCCTCATTTAGAAAACCGTTTTTTTGAAATAAATTTGTAAAATGTAAAAAATTAAATAAACAAGTTTCTGTTGCTTTAATAAAAATCCTGCTGTGAATTTATTTCTTTTAATAATCATTATTAATAATTATAGGGCGCATTACTAAAATTTTTTCTTCCATTAATAATTTAAAAAAAAAATGATTTATGATAAGAAATAATTACGTTTTTATATATTAGAATTTTCAGTGCAATGGCCTAGCTTCTTTTAAACAAGCACGATTATTAATTTTATAATAATTAAAAAGCACCATGTACTAATTTTTTCACCTATATTTTGTATTCATATATTTTTATTTACAGCAGATCGCGCGTGCGTTACAATTTCTTAACATCCGTTGCTGCTGCGCCCCATCGATAATACCCCGAGACCGCCCCTGATTGAAAAACCGAGAGATGTACTGCAATGTATGGATGTAAACCTGTTGCTGTTCGATAAAATCCGCACCAGGTGTCGTTGGCAATTCCCAGCAGCGCTGTCAAAACCACTTCATTCTCCTTCTTCATCACGGAATAGAGCCGAGGAATTGAGGGAGAGAGAGAGAGCAACAAAAAAAAAATAATAAAAAAAAAAAGATCCGTTTCACCTTTTTCTACCTTTTGGCTACAAACAGTAAGCGCTAAGAATGTAGGGAGTGGAAATAAAAGAAATGAGATGGAGGAAATGTTTTAACTCGGGAAAAATGTTAATCCGCTTACGTAAAATAATTAATGCCAAGTGGCTTAGTGCTGGGAGAAAAAAAAGTTTGCACTTGTTTTTCCTATTCCTCAATTTCACCTAATTGTTCAGTTTGTGTTCAAACCACCGCCGCGTCAAAAACCGTATTTTCCGTTCAACAACACTTCAATTGCAAATTGGATTTCCGAATTATCTCATTCAATTAAACTTACTTAGAAAAAAAATATTTTTTTAACTTAAAAAAAATATAAAAAAAAGCTAAAGAACTGTGCATTAACAAAAAATAATTAGAAACAGGAGGGGAAAAAACAACGCTGAATGATAAAAACAACATCGCGTGCGAGGAATAGCTTAATTTAAAAAAGAAGCATCAATTTGGACGCGTAACGTGCTAAAACGCTCATTAAAGTGGTGAAGAGTTAAAAGACGGGATTTAATTACCATATTATAGATATTAATAAACTGCAAACGAGTTTGTCTAAACCTCGATCTTCCGATTACTTCGAAAGAAGCTGTGAAAATTGGTGAGCGGTTGACTTGGACCGAGAAAAGTGAAGCTGGACCACCGGCATTTTCATCTCAATCTCCCGTTAAAATCTATTCCATCGCCGTCGAAGATATTTACCCACATCGTCGCTGATATTTCTCCAGCGAGCAAGTAAGTGCATACGTAGCATTTCCATCGCACGTTTCGTAAACCAAAAAGTAAAACTAATTAACTTCATTTTTCAAACTGTATAAAAAAATCAAACTTTAAAACACGGTTACCGGTACGGTATTTAATTTCACTATGATGATGTTAATACTATTTAAAATATAATAATTGTACAAAATTATAACGTACCAGTTTCTTAGTTTTATGTGATATTTTCATTGCATAAAGAATTATATGAAAAATCTAGAAACAATTAAAAAGTATTAACAATTTTAAACATTTTTTTACGTCATAAAGCATTGGAAAACTAAAACTAGCTTTATTAAAGCTTTAAAAAAATTTAAATAGTACGTCAAAAAATGTATTAAAATATTATTATTGTCGTAAACTTTCGAATAAAAAATTAAAAATAAATTTTATACAGTGACAATTTTATTGTAGGCTATGTTTAGTTGCGAGTTAATGAGTTTTACTTTTAAACAATATTTTTGCTATGTGTAAAAGTTGAATATAAACACCGCATTTTATTGCACGTTTTGTTGACATTCGTCGAGTTCGAAAGTAGATTAGGATTTTTGCTCGAGCTGTCAAACTGTGCACAACTCTGCACGCGCTCACTCTGTACTGTGATTTAAAGCGATGACACTCTGTAATCTTTAAATATAAACATTATTTCGTAGCTAGAAAATTCGATCACGTGAAATTGGACTTTCGCTGAAGTGCAAACACGGTATAGAATTTCGAAACTATTCGAATTGGCAAAATGATAGCCGATCACGTGTTCGATTCGCAACTTTGAATCACGTTCGATCAGTTAGAATTCGATTAACGTGATTTCGCATGCATCAGCTGAGCCCATTAACATTCACCAAACTATTATACTGTATTATAATATTTTTACCGAAACAAAACAAAACGTTGGAATACGGTAAACTTTCAATAAACTATATCGTCACGAACAATTTGATTCGGAAAGTTTAAGCAATTAAAATACTCAAAAGAATAACATTCTTCACTCGATTTTTTTTTTTGTTATTTTGATTTTTTTTCCTCCTCCCAAAATTTTTTTATTTTCCTTGTGGAGAAAAAAAAACAAACAACAAATTCAGTTCTAAACAACGCCCTCTATTAGCAATGATGCAAAACAATAACAGAGGGAAGTGAATACGCGGCAATATTTTTTTTATTCATTTTTATAATTATACACATTGAAATATTTTTTTAAAATTTTAAAAAAAAAGTTTAATCATTAATACAGTACTGTATTATAAAAAAAATAATACTATAAAAAGTTATTCTTTCCATTATTTTATTTTCATTTTGAGTTTATGGGTGTTTAAAGTTCTATAATAATTTTCCAATTTAAAAAATGTACGGGATTGAATTCACGTGTATGTCAAACGCGAGCAAAGCGCACCTGATGCCGCGCGGCCGATTATTTATCAAAAAGGATTTAAAGGATACAAGGGATGAAAATACAAATATCTTTCCTACTCAATCTCAGCATTTACCGAAAGAAAAGAATAATAAAATTTTATTAAAAAAAAACATCAAAAAAAAAAAAAGTGGCGAAAAAAAGCGCGTAAAGGTCACGAAGGGTGGCGCTCATCGCATATCAAGTAAAACATTCACGTAAACATTTGATTTTCACGCATCGAACCCATCAAAAAAATGTCAAAAGTTGCGTTTACCTTTTTTTTTCATTTCTATTTATACATACGAAATTCTTGACTTCAATTTTGAATATAAGTAAAAAAAAAAAATGCGTGCCAGATAGCAGGTGGAGATATTACGATTACTCACCTCACCGTGCTGTCTATCACCGCTTACCCTCTCCACACACGTGGATTCCAACATGCACGTGCCCCAATCTGCGCTAGCTTATCCGCCCTGGGGAGCGCATAACTCCAGGTAAAAAAATATGCGAGGTTGGGCTATTTTCGGGCTTAGCATCCAATCGAAAATCGTTCGAACGAAACTAAATTCTTGCTTTAGAAAAACTTCCGGTTCCACCTAAGCGACGATTTTTCAGCTGCGACACAATATGCGTTTACATTCCGCTATAAATAACCCTAAAATATTCAAACGTTATGAATATTATAAACTCGGATGTCAAGAAAATTTCCGATTCAAGTTCAATAAGTGAAAATGATTTGCGACGCCCCGGAGCATCCTTCACATATTTTCCGGTTATGAATTTATTATTGCGCCGGCAAAATCGGATTTATCACGTATCTTATTCAAATCGTTTTCAAATGACAAAAATAAATAGGAATTAGCCTCGCAAAATAATATCTAAACTGTTATTTATTTCTTCGGCGTTAGCTTTATGGTTAATAATAGCAAAAACTATAACATCGCGTTTCTAGGAAAATATGAGTATACCGGTAACTAATACTGTTTTTACACGGAAGATACGTTCCTGAAAACACGTGTAAAAAAAATTCGAGTAAAAAAAGTAATGGGGGAATTCTGTGACATTATAGAAATAATTATATAAGGGCTACCAATGAATACATACAGTATTATCAAATTATAATTAATACATAAATAAAACTATGAATAATTTGCAAAAATTGTCAAAATAACCAAAAAATATTTTTGAGTTTTATTAAAAACTCTTATTATTTCAAAATTTCTCGTGGAAAAAAAAGAGAATGAAATTTTATTTTGAAACCGTATTATTTTATATTTGTGTAAAAAAAAAATCCGTGTAAAACAGTATTAGGTGTACTGTATACCGGTACGATTGAAAGTTTTTATTTTAAAATGGGCTTTTCAGTTCTTTTCATTCATTCCTACTGTAAATTCCGTTAAAAATGCATGAAAAACACTGGTACGCATACCCGTACTTTAAAAAGTCAAACTACAATATTTGAAGTTTGGATTCTTTTTATCTCCATCGAAAATTAACAGTATGATGTTAATAACATGTGTTCCCAAGATAAATAAAAATTCAAAAAACAATCATCAAAAATGAGAAAAATATTTCAAGGATAAACTGCAGTAGGCCTACAGTACAACATTTAACGAAAGATTTAAAAAAAGAATATTATTATACTTATACTTTTAAACGATTGTTTGATTAATTTAATACCGGTATAATTTATTTCAACAACAAAAAAATTTAAAATGTCTTTCTTCTTAATTTACAAAATAATCCGTTTCCGAGAACACAATGCATTTTTTGGAACAGATTTTCTAAATTAAACTTTCGAGTGTTTTAAGAACAACTATTAATTTGTTGATCATTATTCGCCGAAATATGACGTCGCAGCTACGTAGCCCCTGGTTTTATGTACTTTTTACGTTGAAGAAAACCCGGTAGTTAATTCGTGCGGAAACTCACTTATTGTTTATATATTTCTCGGGTATGATTGGGAATATTGTACGGAGATCGCAGCGTGACTCGTATCGTTTACTAAAAGCGAACTGAGAATCGGTATTGAAGCGTGAACGGAAGGTAAGCAGGAAAGCAAGAAAAAGATGGAAGAGTTGTCTGTGTAGGGGGGAGCAAATAGACTGCAACGTAATTTTTTTCTGCAACAACTAAAAAAAAAACCCCCATCAAATGGTACCCGAATGTGCCTAGTCACGACTAAATATCAATTAGATAGCCGCCACCGTCCTTTTTTTCCCCCCTCCCGCCGCCCGTTCGATTTGTATGGCGTCACTCACCGATCTACAGTATCAATATTTCGTTCGGCTCGTACAATGAGCGCGAGAGGTGATCGTTGACCTAGCAAACAGTAACAAAAAAAAAAAAAAACATTTTGTAGAAAATTTTTAAATTATCGTATTTTGTAGAAGCAAACATTTGTTCACGTGCGATTGTTGTGCAGGTGGCGTTGCTTATTATTTTGTTACTCGTAAAAATTCACCCTAATATTGGGAGTAAATAAAAATCTAAAAAAAAATAAATAATTGAGTTCCAAACTTTTCCAAAACATTTTTTTTTATTTTTTAAAAAATGTTCATCTAATCATCTAATGAATGACGTAATCATCGTAGCGTGAAAATGGAGGTCGCTTCTCTGGAGAGAGAGAAAAACGACCTCGTCTTCTAAGAAGTTGCAAGGCTGTTGGTTACGTTTAACCATTGCCACGAGGATATTGTCGATTCGATCAATGTTTTCTTATTACCAGAATTTGCAGACCGGTGTTAAATTGAAGTTCAAGGCGCTTTTATTTACAATGCGCCGCAATGTTCACCCGTCACTTTTACTACTTGACGAGTACCGTCACACTCGGCAATTGGGTGGTCGCGTCGAGACGGTCAGCTAGAGACCTCAAGAAGCAAATTTTAAATGCAAATAAAAGTCTATGATGGTGCACGTGGTCAGCATACTGTATAGAGATGACTCGATAAACAACTCTGGTACCTTTCTTTTAATATAAAACTAACAATACCAGAGGGTGCTGGTAGCGCGAGGAACGATTTCTCGCATATTAACATCAAATTTGCAGTAATCGAAAAATTTAGCGCAATCCATGGCCGTTTACTTGTAAAATGATTTGCATAATTTCACTTCATTATCGCGCATATTTAACGAGGAAATAAATATCGTGTCAACTTAATTTAAATAATCGCACGGATATACTATATAAGCATTTTCACAATTTTTTTTGTTTTATTTTTAAAAATAACAAAATGCTAATCGATTTAATCTAAAATGGTATAATGACGATGCAATAAAAACAATAAAATCGACAAAGTGTGAACTGATAACAAAGAAATAAATAAATAATTTTATGTCGAGTTTTATTATTAGCTTACAGTATTATTGGAAATTAGAAAGTTTTAAAAATCGAGTGAATCGACCTCACTAGGCAAAATCGCCATATTATCTTGAACAATAATAATAATTATAAAAAAATTCACCCATTCATTTCAACTTTTAGAGCGCGTTCCCCGGGAATACCCACACTCAAATCAAACGTAAACACAATATAATTAATCGAGTCAACGCATTTTATTTTCGATTCGAGTTTTATCATTTTATCCGCTAGTTTAGTCTTCACATGGCGTAGAGGGAGGGGAGAAAAGATGGGGGGGATAGAATGACACAAGGGGTTCAAAATCTCCACCTAAATGTGGCTTACGAAATAATTAATCGTCGTGCACGAATGAATGCTAACTTAATTATTCGTTTCATTAAAACGCGTCGAATTCGTAGAAAATGCGCCGAATAGATTCGTAGTAATGTTATTTGACATTTCTGAGATAAAAAAAAAAAAGAAAAAAAATTCAGCGGAATTCTCACAACACACGTTTAAGGTGACAATTCGTCAATCGTTGTTCACCCACCAAATAGGAAATAAAAATTGCTGACGTTTTTTGTTCTTTTAAAATGGATTTACTAAAACAAGAGAAATAAACGTAAAGAAAACCTAATTTCTTTCAACGCTTTCCGACTTTTTTTTTCTTTCTTTCGTTTTTTCACTCTTTTTTTTTTTTTTTAAATAAAAAAATAAAAGATACGTCGAGGTGTTGCTCGAAGAAACAAAGAAAAGGCAAAGATCATTGAATCGAGAAAGCTCCCTACTTCCGGTAATTCTGTTACCGAACGCAACTAAAACCTCCTTGAATTGTAACGCGCGTGCAGCCATGCTTCAACGTCCCAATTCTAATACAGCACCACCATAGTTTTTTTTTATTTTAAAAAATAAAATAAAAATTTTAAAAAAATAAAACAGAAGAAAAAAAATCCATATTTTTTTTAACTGTTCAAACGATTTCGAAAGATGACGAGAGAATATTCCCCGCTCACACCCAAATAGTACAGAAAGTTCTGAGCATAAAACGTAAGAAGAAAAAACATGCCACGTAAAACACGGTAAAATGAGAAAACCTGTATTTTTAATTTATATCTGCATACTGATACAGGATCTAGATTAGCTCAAAATATCTAAAAATTTGCATTCTGAAAACTGGTTAATATCTGTGGATGAGGCGGTTGGGTGTGTTTCGAAATGCTTGGTGATCTATCATTCTCTTCGCTTTGCTGAACGCGAACAATCGAATTAAAATTATTAGAACGAACATTGACAAAAATATTTCACTTTTATAATTTTTCTTCACTGTTATTATTAAATAATTAGCACGCGATCTAAACAACTGTATTACCAATTAAACAGCCACCGCAAATTTAATGCTTGATTCTCTCCACGAGTTTTCAACTCGAACAGAGAACCGCGTTACACTTGCTATATATTTTACAAGTCTTTAGATAGGACAGATGGTTGCGTTATGTATCTTAACTTAAGAAATATTGCAAGCGTTAAAATATAGCTAAACCTCAGTTCAGCAAAGTTTTCACCCGGAAAACTCGATTACAAAACTAGGATTTTCTGCGAATGAAATATAAAAGAAGCTTCAAAACATACGAATTTTCTTGAATATTTTACCAGACTCTTATACTGGATTCGCAAATGGATTTAATATGCACGCTGATAAATCAAAACCACTTTAAAATGTCAAACACAAACTTAATTTTGTTCTTCACAAACATAAATTTGGCCCCGCCATTTTTAAATAATGAAATTTGAAAAATGCGGCTATCGGTTCGATTCCTACCGTAATCACGTGACCTACAACACTAGTACCCAAATTTACGTTGGCACCAACCGTACCGTACGCAAACGTTGCAAAAACTGCCTAATATGCGCTAATCTGAGAAAATAGCAGGTGTGATCGAGAAATAAGCCACATTAGCATTAGTTACATTTGAGGTTATGCCCCGTGAAAAGCGATAACAAAACCTCATTTTGGTGGTCAATCACTCAACACTATGCCTACGACGCACTTGATACGATAACTCTATTCCATCAATAAAAGCACGTATCATATTTACCGGTAAGTAATGCCCGTTAACGTCGAGTTTGCAAGCGCTTTGCAGTTTTAAAATCAAAAACTAGATACTGTCTAACTCTTTATTTAATATATTTTTATTTATTTCCGGTTACTAAATTTTAGTACTTTGCTTATTATAAAATAATTAAAACTCTAAGATAACAGAAGTTCATTTTAGCATTATTTATCGAAGAAAACAAAGCTAGTGCTAATTACCATAACAAAATAATATATTAATTTCGCAGATTATTTTTATTAACATTATTATGATTATGTGGACGTAAAAAACTTCAATTTGTAGTCTCTTCAAATCTACATTGTATATCAATAAAAGATAATGGAAGAGAGAAATGTTGCAAACAGCGTCGTAAAAAGAAGTGTTGCCAAACAAAAGCTGATGTATTCGCAACATTGCATCAATCATATCATTTCATCTACACACACACACACATGCATACAACCTTTAATTAATAATTTTAAAATTTCTTCAAAACTCGTTTCTTCCATTTGCGAAAACATTTGCGCAAATTCATCCTGTACATTAAAATTCCAACTTAAAAAAAATAAAAGATTGAATAAAAGGCGTGGCCAATTCGGCACAATAATTTCGACGGTGCATAAAGAGTTCCGTTCTCATTTCTTTTCAGAAACGATAATTCCAAATTTTGACGCGCAGGTGGCGCATTCGTTAACACAAAGCGTAATACAATTTTCTTCAGAACAGTACTTAGCAAACTTGGCGCCTGATGCGTGATAAAAAAAGCGCCCATCCTCACTCGAATTTCCACTTTTTTTATAAATATTTTGACTGGTGTAATCAGGGCGATCACCAATTACGTATTATAAAAAATTATACGGTAATATGAAAAAAGAATAATAATAATTTCCAAGCTTGTGAAGTTGTGAGGCGCCAAAATGTATAAAAAAAATTTACGACGGTTTCATCACTTTTTACTCTAAATTTTCAAGTTACAGTGTATTAAGTTTTTAATTAAAAGTTTTCACTAATTTGGCACCCCCTGATTGCGGCGCGTACGGTCTCGTCGGTACTTAATTGAACTGCTTTCGTGCCACCTCGCCCAAAGTTACGGTCCCGATAGTTCACTTTTCAGTTGCTGATTTCTACGTGTATTCGTTTTGAACATGTAAAACACGATTAATACACAATTCTAAGATAACTCTTGACAATTATTAATGCTCGCCCTACATGCAGCGGTTGAACGTGGTCGTTTATTGTACATGTACACATTAGACGTCGGGAGAATAAGATAGAAAAAGGTTGCGAAAAGATTCCAAACTGGGCTTTCGATGTCTCGCGATGCACGCGCTTAAATTACTTCCCCAAAACCATTTTCTGAGATGGGCAGGTCTATTAATAACACAACTTGAAATATTTTCACAATCATTATTAGTACACAATTTCTCCAGACTTCAAAAATGTCTAGACAAATTTTTTTTTTTTTAGTACCGGAATAAAGTAATGCGATTCTCTTGCTAGCAGTTTGGACAAAAGGTTCCGGTCACGATTGTTTCAGCATTCTCTCTCGCCCCACCTGTTGTCTTTACTAATCCTTCATTTTTACCCAATTCTAGACAAATTTAGACCAACGCATAACAATACCATAGCAAATACTCAACTAAAAAACTAAACTAAGCATTTCTACGAATTCGTATTCAAAACATTAATTTATTTCTACAGAGCAATTCTAGCAATTGTACAAATTCCACGATAGATCACTGAGTTAATCTCTTGCATTTTAAAAGCTATTACATGTACTTAAAGAAATCATTTTTATTAGAACAATCGCCAACCAAAAGATACTAACAACCGACCTTTGACCCATATAATGTTGTTTTTCTCCAATTATAAATTTCGTTTCAAAATACATTTGACATAAAACGCAGATGTAGTCGTGACTCGAAGCGTATCGAATTAAAATTCCGTAAACTCACATGCGCACGTACTGTCGCTGTTAGACTCATCCAACTTGATTCCACACGGATTAAAACTCATTGCTAGTCACAATTCGATTTCGACCGTAAAAGTTAAAGTGTATAAGTAACAAAAAAAAAATACCATTTAACTTCAGTGAAGCCGCGATTTTTTTCCGGGTCCCTTAAACAACACCATTAGAGCATGTGTTAAAAAACCGCTTAAAGTGCGAGCATATTT
>JAQGAY010002060.1:0-11831 GCA_034698085.1 Polydesmus angustus
AGCTCTCCATTGGAATACACGCATTTTATATTTTTCAAGGTTGGAGGGGAAATAATTTCCATTCGAGGAGGAGAGGAGAGGATCCTGTGTGCGATCTGCCTTATTCGTAATAACCGTGTTACGCCCGACAACTTTAACACAGTACCGTATTATTGTTCATGTTATTATCATGTCAGAAATAAACATCTAAAAGCTGAAAAATCTTTTTAATATTTGACTGCCACCTCAGGCTTCTGTATTGCTCAAATCTAGTTTTACACTAATCTGTGCTTAAAATTACTGTATAACTACAATTTTTATACTGGGTGTCCGAAATGTAACTATCCAACTTCTGCCTGTTATTAAAAAAATAGAAGTTTCACTTCAAAAAAAACTAGCAAAGATAAAAATGATGCCACAAAGAAACTCAAAAAATTTTTTCTGTAAAAAAATAATTTTGTTGTTAAGTTTAATTCAATAAATGTTACAATTCTCTAAAACAAAAATGTAACAACAATTAAAAAATACATTTATTATTAAAACATTGATACACACATTCGAAAAGTGCGTGATTTGGAATTAGTTCTAAATTTCTGTTGAGCTTGTGTGTCCACTCAATACTGCATTCGTTTCAGAGCATTAATGAATCTTACATAATTTTAAATGTAAAAAATTATATTAAAATATTCAATATTTTAAAACGTAAATAATTTTGGAACAATTTACTAAAAATTCATATTTTTTTAATATTTTATCAAAAACTTTAGCATAGGAAATTTTAATTATGAGAAATATCATTTTCTCAATTTTAATTTTTTTTTTTTTATCTTTTTTGAATTAACTAAAAATTTTTTCTTACAGAAAACGCTTTATGAGTTTCTCTGTACAGCTTTTAGAATAATTGTTCACAATAAAAATTATTAATTTTTACGTCATAAGAAGTAGATTATAAAAACGAGCAAAAAAATCTCAACCGCGAATTCTATATTTTTATATCGTATACATACTATACTGTATAGACAAAACAGCAGATGATGAACAAACCGGTAAATGATGTAAAATTTACTTTTCTAAATTGTGAATCATTTCTCAAATGTTTTTTTTTTTTTTGCACAAACCTCACTTGTTGAGAAGAAGCAATAATTTAAATTTTGAACTTTTCTGTTCTTTTGTACCGTGTCTCAAAAAATGAACCTGTTTTAATAAAAAATATTAAAAATTGTTGTCAAATTTTTTTTTTTTTTTGTTAAAAAAGCAAGCCCAAAAAACCCCAACAACACTTCACCTTGCTCTGTTGAATTTGTAACAACTAGCCCAAATTCCTACTTTTAACCATTTTCTACGTTTGACTTTCAAATTAAATTTGCTTACTTTATTTGCTCATCATCATTGTATCGATGGAATATCACGTGAAATAAATTCCTCCGATAAACATTATTTCTGATGCAGAAATAAGTAAACAGAGAAAAGTTGCGGAATAAATTATAAACAGCCTACTTCAAATTTCATGCAAGTACGTCAATTTTGAATGAACTGCAAGGTTATGAAAAATATTTCCAAAAAAATAAAAGAAAAAATTCTAATAATAGGTAAAAGAAAATCGTGAATTTTAAAACTTTTTGCTTAATACACCTGTTCCGGCTACACCGAGATTTCTTCAAATCAACAATCAAATTTCTCCTTGCATACTTACACGTAGATAAACACGAGATTGAAAATAGCAAAACAATATAATTTCTTTCTACTAATTTTACGCCAAATATTTCATTCAACTGTTAGATCCACAGGTGGCAAAAAAATAACTACTAACCTACTAAAAACAGGCGCACTTTCAGTAAAACCAGTTTAAATGACCGAGTGTCGAAACTCCTAGCTACCGTTGTTATTATAAATAATTATTAATGTTCGTTTATTTAAAAAAAGCCATCAGACCGTTTAAGTCCGAGTGTTGTTAAAACAATAAATAAATAAAATAAAATTAATGCAATAAAATTCACTTTTACCGCATAAACTTGTTAACCTATCAATTTAGTCACTCGAAACAAAATGCTTCAATGCAAAATGGATTTCTAGACTTTCGGAGTTTAAAATACCTGGAAAAAAAAGGGTTACGCAAATTTTTTTTTATTGAGTTGGTACGTAGACGGAGTGTTGCTTTTCACATCACAATTTCTTATTACTGTGTGAGAAATAAACATTTTAAATCTGTTTTCACTCATGCAAATTTAACAGGGGTTGCCTATGACGGTCTTCCCTGATGTCGCCAGAAAAATAGGTTGGTGAGGGTAAAATTCCAATCATTCTAATAAGTACCGGTATTCAGTTATTTATTTATTTTTTCATCTTCCAAAGATATAACTTGTTCTAAAACCGCGTTTCTTAAACTTTGTTTATTTATCAAGACACTTAAAATAAAAGGAGCGGGCACTTTTGGCGCCGTCATTGCGACGATGGTTTAATTTATGCGTCAAAATTGTGGGTACCCAATAAAGCCAATCCCCGAAAAAAAATGAATCTCTGCATCAATAATAATTACAACTATTAATTTGTCTCATGCCAGCATAAAACCATTGTAAAGTCAATTTTTAACTCATTTATAATAAAAAGTAGTTACTGTTATTATATAATATTAGCATCGTAAATAATAATAAAAACTTATTAACATAATCCCGCGACAGTGTGCCACTGTACTCCGATTAGGTCGGTCAGGATGAGACAGCAAAAACCAAACACAAACAAATAGGAAGCACTTACTCCAATCAACTTTTCAAACCCTTTTTTAATTTAGACTGGCATTGCTTAAATTGCAACTTAGTCAATGAAAATAATTCGTCTATTATAATAATAACCACCAACCGTTTAGCGTTTAATCTAGACCCCCGCAGCTACGGTTGTGTGTTGTTAACTACCGACTCAGTTGGAGAGGCCATATTCTAAAAATTGCTTTTTATTATTAAATCGGAAATCTTGCTGTATGTAAATACGAAAAAAAATTAATTAATTTTCATGAAATTTTGACTCGTTTATTCGTATTTTAAAAAAACGACGTAAATTTAAAAACACACGTTAATTCTATTTTTTTATAAATCAAATTACCGATATGCGATAAAATTGCAAAATATGCACCAGTGTAATTTTATGATCGATTTTACACGATATTTTCTAAAAGCGCGCGTACACCGCTCTAAATCAAAAAGTTAATTTTAAAAAAAATTTATTGCCCTAAATCATAAAATTTATTTTAATTTTTTTGCAATTATTGTTTCAGTAATTCAAACGCGTGTGAAATAGTTTCGAAAAATGCGTGAAACACTTACTATTTTGGTATTACACAGTAGTTTACTGTACTTTTCGGCTTAATACATTTTTCTTTTATGGATTAGAGTGTTTTTAAAAATTATTGTCTAAGTGGTTATGGGTTAAGGGTCTAGCGCAGTTGACCATTGATTATTTTTTGTTGTATAATTTAAAAACATAATTTTCCAAATTCAGTATTGTATAACCTCATTCGAACGATTTTCCATATCGAGAAACAAAAATTATAAGACGCGTAACCTAAATTGCGCATAGTTGTAAGCAATTTGCATAAGAAAGTGAATATAATAATTATTCGCGATGTTTCTCAAGCTAAATTATTAGATAACCAATTGCGTGACTTCTCTCTCTTTTTGGTCTGCACCCTCCGCGTTGACCGTGACTAATTCGATGACCACACATCGTGACTCGTGTCCCGCACACTCGACCTTGTCTGCCGCACTTTCAAATGCAAAAGTTGAATCGGAAATATTTTAAAAAGCGATTTACCTCTAAAATTATTGCTTCTGCGTTACTTAATCTTTTGTAAAAATCAATTAACTTACATAACTAAATTAATGCCTTTATTTATAATGCCGGATTCGTGCTCGATGTCAAGGAGAAAAAAGTCCAAATTACATCACTATAAAGGGTAGGTGGAAATACCATACATTCGAGTCAGCTAATTAACTGCCATCAATAATTTCTGTCACCTAATCATAATATGAAAACGCGTAGTACAGTGTTAAAATAAAAGTTGATCTACAATGTTATACTCGCATGTTTGCGTAGAATTTGGAAGAGCTAACACAAATTTATCACTTGAGCATTAAACAAAGATAGTAAAAATTTGGGAACTATTTGCTCAGCTACATTTAAGAATATAAAGTTGGAAATTATTAAACGGACGCAAATTTATTCGCAAATAAAAATAATAAAAACACAAATTCAATTATTATAATCTACGCTCATCAGAATATACTCGCAGCATTACTAAACAATTGCTTAAATTTCAAATTTTTTTTACCACTTTTAACAGGAAATTCTTACTTTTTTAGGGAACATAAAAGCTTTGCTGTGGCTAATACGTTACAAACATCGCCACTTTAACGAAATTCTTATTTTACTGATTAAAATAACAGTTTCGGTGGGAAAAAATATCATCGGTTCCATTACATGATCGCAAAATTGAATTTTTTTAATCAATTCAGTATTACTACAATAAAGCTGGAATTCTAAGACGCATCCTTAGCCTTCGAAGTAGAAAAGTAAAAAAAAGTGTTGGATTGTAAGATTCACAAAACTTTTTTAAAAACCCGTTATAATAAGCAGCGTCTGAAAGATATTTTTGTTTCCCTAGTATGAAAACAAGCATAGAATTTAACCATACTGCACTTGCAGCTCTATTGTACCATGTTTATCTACCTAGAAAATAATTTTTCGCTTTAATGCAGCTTCACAATGCAAGTCTTTTTGATGACGTTTTTTATTAAATAAGCTTTTGGTATGAAAAATGGTCAAAGATAGAGGCGGTATTCTATCGCGAAAACAAAATTATTGTGGTGTAGCCGTCTACCACAAGCAAAAAAAAAAGTAGAAAAAGTTTGATTCTCAGGCGCAACCCTTTCTCAGAGATGCTAAAACGGTGTGTAAATGGCGTTTTAGAATCCAAATTTTACGGATAATAAACATGTAATAGTGTTGAAACTTTGTTATCAATTTATTCGACTTTTGCGTTACCTTAAAAAAAAAAAATTTCAAAGATTGCTTTTATTAATTTAGCCTACAAATATAAAAACAACAATTCGCACGTTTTAAATTATCGAGATAACTGACATTTGATGAGAAAGTGTTAACTTTCATTGCCGTATCTCCTTCTTTCTTCACTAAATCAAACAAAGTGACACCAAAAAACCATTTTAGACAAGAGTATCAATGAAAACCAGGACTAAAAAAGTGTTTCCTAAGGCGATGGAAGCGCATTAACGGTTAAGTAAAAAAAAAAAAAAACTCTTCTTCTTTGTTCCTTCACCGATCAATCCGTTGATAAGTTTTCAAAGCAATTTGAAATAAAAGTGTGTAAGTTTAAAAAAAAAAAAAAAAATAAGAGTTAAAAAAGAGAAATTTTTCGAGTTGTTTTATTTGCGCTTCAAGGCCGTCTTGAAGCAAAGAGTAATTTTTTGAAGCGACTCGGTACATCCGTGTACAGCGAGTTACCTCACCTCATCATCTCCTTAAACCAAGTCCAATAGGTAAGTAAAGAACGAGTGAAGCCGCAGCAACAGCACTATGGTTCGACATTCCTCAAGCGTGTGTTGATTAGTGTTCGTCTTCGAATTGGACGCACTGTTCGAATCACGTCACACGCGGCGTACACGTACCCACCTTCGTTTTCAAAAATATTTTCACCTTTTACTTTTTCTTTTTTTCTTCTTCTGATCAAATTAGTAAGTGAGTCACTTTTTTTCTTAAACTGCTCACTATCGTCGCCGCTGTTCGTTCTTTTGAGGGTGGCGATTGCACGTAGGATGAATGGAATCATCTCGTCATCATCACCGTAATAATTAACGTAACCGAGTTCCGTTTATTATAAATTATTGTGGAATCCCGAGTTTGATATCAGTGTTATTTGGAGATACATAACAGATTGGTCGAAAGAAGAAAAGTGAACAATACGAATATTCGCGATGAAAACTACACTCAATTTTTGGATATTTATATTTTTGGTAATATTATTTATTTATTATTATTATAATTTTATTTTTTTTTTAATTATTCCATACTTTAATTGAACTTATATTTATTTAGAATTTATATTTTATTTATACGATTTAAAAACTCTTTTAAACTTTTATTTTTAATAATAATGTTTTTAAAAACCTGTTACGGTATAATTACCGTATATTTACTGTATTTTCGTTCCGTTGCGGACGTTTTTGATTTTTACCAAAGTTTTAAAAAATATTAAAAGATTAATTTTTCTTAGCAATTTTATTATATAAATTTAAGTAAAACTTTTTTCACGATTTAAATTTATCCTCAATACGGTATATATAATTTTTTATACCGGTAATGTTTTTCATGAATTGTATGCCCTCCACCTCGATAGACTAATTATTATTTCTGTAATTAGATTTATGAACTCTTTGTAAATAATGCATTATATTTCGCAACAATTAGAAAAATGGTATCATTAATTAAGATTTCAGTTATTTACGTGAAATATAATGAGCAATTATCATTATTGAAAAAAGAGAAAATAAAGGGGTAACTTTTATGTTACCTTTTTTTATAATTGAATGCAATTAAATGAAAGTGTGGATTAACCGAAATCGCGAAGTAGAACGCCAATATTATTCTTATTAATACTGTAATTAGTAAATTTGTGGATAATTATAGCGTAACTACTTGCAGTAGCAAATTAATTTTAATTACGTGCTATCTACGCATCAAATAACCACTATCTTTGAAAGCAACGAATTTGTTTTGTTTTTTAACATAAAAAAAAATAAATTAATAAGGGGCTAATTAACCGGTTATTGTTAATATTCCGTTAATTCTCTCCCAAACACTATGTGAAATACCGTTCGCAATCTTCTCCGAATCATTTCCTTTTAAACATGTTCAACAACTTCTTACATGTGGGACATTCTTCAATCACCAATTTATTATTCTTTTGTTTTTATTTTCAAACCTTACATCGCTATAACAAGCCAAAAACACTTTTCGCTAATCAACAAGAACTCGCAAATATCTTATTAAGAAATTTTTTATTAAAAAAAAAAAAAATGATAGCCAAGCAATAACAAACACTGTTAAATTTAAAAAAAAACTTTCTTTAAACTTCTTTCTTATAACGCAAATTTAAACCGAAATTTAATAGACCTTTAATTAAAAATTTGTTTACGTTTTAAATTTCGCTTTAATTTAATAAGAAAAAAAAAAAAAAAAAAGATTTGGAGCAGTTTCTTTTAAAACCGTTACAGTATTTTTTTTTTAAATTTAATAAATATTTTCCCTATTTTTAAAATTTAATAAAAACAATTGTTAATTTTTAAGATAAACAAACGTATTATATACTGTAGTAAACGTTTAGTGAATATTATTTGCGAGTTTGAAACGATTTGAATTTGTTTAAGGTTACGTTATTGCAATTTTTTATTACACGTAATCTTAATTTCTATAAAAAAAACTCCTTTGATAAATGATCATAAAATATTTCTTTTCTTTTGCTTCACTTATTGAATAACAAAGCAAGAATTTTCTAATTTAATAGCATTAATTTCTCTCACGTTTTCGTGTTGCATAATAACAAACAAGAAAGAAAGAAAAAGATAAAAAAAAACTTAATTTAAATAAAGTCATTAATAAAAATCTACTGCAAAGCTTAGTGAAATTAAGTAAAATATAAATTACCGCGGTAATAAAAACATAATTTGAAATTATTTTTTCTTTAGGCATACGCGAGTGTGGAGCTTTCGATATGTCAACAGACGGACAAACCAGAAGTAGTCACTTACCAATATGGTTACGATTACGGTTCACAGTATCACAACGAAAAGAAAGGTGAGTTTTTGCATACAAAATACATTACTTAATCAAGGACGGACCGAACATTTCAATCAAATAAATCGCAATAACGATGACCTTACACATTTTTTTTATGTTTTTCTTTTAAAAAATTTGAATCAAGTCCTTGAGACAACTTCACTTTCTTATTTCGACCGAATTTAGCATCATTCTGTTACGTAAAAATTATTATGAGCATTCAAATTTTAACAAGAAAAACTCGTTATGTTCACGCGCTTTAAAGTACAATAAATACCTGAAACTTTCTCGTATTTTTTTTTTTTTGTCTTTCACCCAAATATTTTCAAAATTCATTTTGCATTTTAGATAATTTACTTTACCGTACTATTTTAAAAATTTCCTCTGCAATTTTAAAACTTTTTTCTCTGTTTAGGTAATTCTCGCTAAATTATATTTCTAAAATTTCAAAATTAATTTCTGGCATTTTTTCTGATCTTTTTAACAACTCTTATTCAAGATTTTTATTTTCTGATAATTTAAACCATCTAAAATTGTTTTCTACTATTGTAGAAGTTTTCAATAACTTAGCTAATTCAAATTGTTTGCCTTAATAAAATCATATAAAAATTAGCCGAGCAAAAATATTTCGCAAAAAAAATCTATTCAGAACATTTAATTTGCAAGCTGTGAATTTATAAGTTACGAAACCAGTTGATATAATAATTTATGTAAACTATAATTATACACAATACAAAAAATGTAATAAATAGAAAAGCGTCCCTCTCATTATTGGGCGTGTCCGAGTGAAAGTTGCAACTTCATCTTAGCGAAACTCACTCCATGTTAATTAACAGAGGAAGTCGAAAAAAAAAAAAATATTTTAAAACCAATTTTTATTATTACTTTGGGGAAATTCATACCCATTAATATATATTGCGTCACGTTATTAATCACACACTATCCTGCCAATAACCAAGTAAAATGTATTTAGAAAGTGTTGAAAAGCATTACAAAGCAGTTAAATAATAATAACAATAGCTGTGAGCGCCCACGTACATTCTCAATAACAGCCCATTCGTACGTTTAGCATTCCTTTCACAAACAAAACCAACTATGAAATTGCCATCATTTGTTGCAGAATTAATAACTTACTGTGTGGTGTCACTCAAAGATGTCGTCTTATGGAATTCCCCCTCCCTCCTTCTCACCTTTCCCACCCCCCATTACACCTGTGCGTGCGAGTCAACAAAAATAATAATAAAAAAAATTTATCATCGAAATTGATGACGCTCTCTGAAATTTTATTTGTTTTTTTTTTTATTTTCTTTCTTCAGATTCGAATGGCGTTGTGACAGGTGAGTGGGGTTACGCAGCACCTGACGGATGGTTCCGAATTTACAACTACACTGCCGATAAAAATGGGTACCGAGTTAGTAGAAAACGGCTGCGTGAGCGTGGCAATTACACCGCAGGAATTCAAGTCGGAGGCAGTGGACAAGGAACCAAATACCCCTCATCCTTCTACCCCCCTGGTGGACAAACCGGATCTGGAAGTGGCTTCCCATCAAATAATAATAGACAAGATAAACAATTAGATGGAAATGGTCAATATGGTGTCAATCAAAATAATGCTGGGCAGAGTGGACAAAGTGGAACCAAACGACCGGGTGGTGGTCAAACAGTACCTGGGCAATATGGAACAGGAACTGGACAATATGCTGGTCAAACTGGAGCTGGACAAGATGGTCAGTATGGACCAGGTGGTGGACAACAAGGCAATACACAACAAGGTGGTGGACAACCTGGTGACGGACAAGGCAGTGGACAACAAGGTAGTGGACAAGGCGGTGGACAACCTGGTGATGGACAACAAGGTAGTGGACAAGGCGGTGGACAACCTGGTGATGGACAAGGCGTTGGACAACAAGGTGGTGGTCAACAAGGTGGTGGACAACCTGGTGATGGACAAGGCGGTGGACAACAAGGTAGTGGACAACAAGGTAGTGGACAACAAGGCGGTGAACAACAAGGCGGTGGACAACAAGGTGGTGGACAACAAGGTAGTGGACAACAAGGTAGTGGACAACAAGGCGGTGGACAACAAGGTAGTGGACAACAAGGTAGTGGACAACAAGGTAGTGGACAACAAGGTAGTGGACAACAAGGCAGTGGACAACAAGGCAGTGGACAACAAGGCAGTAGACAACAAGGCAGTGGACAGCAAGGTAGTGGACAACAAGGCAGTGGTCACCCTAATGATGGACAAGGTGGTGGACAACAAGGCTATGGACAACCAGGTGGTAGTCAACAAAGTGGTGGTCAACAAGGTAGTGGACAACAAAGTGGTGGACAACCAGGCAGCGGACAACAAGGTCAAGGATCAACTGGACCATATGGTGAATACCCCAGTCAAGGTCAAGTCAGTGTTTCATCATCTGTATCTTCATCCACTCCAAGCCAAACAGGAAGCGCCACTGCTACAATCAGCATTCAACAAGGAGGTGATGCAGCAACTGAACAACCCACAGGCCGCCAGCCTGTTGGAGTTCCACCACTTGGAGATTTTGGCTCTTCCGCTGAGACTACCATTAATTATGACAGTATGATCGGACAAGGAGGAGATGAACCTGGAACAGTGTCCATAATTTCTGGTCAAGCTGGTTTAAGTCCTGGACCAACCAAAACTACCATTAATCCGGGGTTAGAATATGATGAAATGATTGGCCAAGGTGGAACACAACCTGGAACCTCTCAAGATGGTTCTGGACCAACCAAAACCACCATCAATCCAGGTCTCTACTATAATGCCATGATCGGTCAAGGCGGAGGAGAAGGAAAACCAGGAAAAACGCCACCCACTTCCTCTCAAGCTGGTTCCAGTACTGGACCAACAAAAACCACACCTACCACCACCAGCAGACAACCTTCAACAAGACCAGTTCGACCTCCTTATGGTTCAGGTACTTACACTCGACCCACACCATCCCGACCCATCACTCCACCAGTGCAATATACCTTCCCAACTGGTGGTCAAATAGCCACTGGTCGTCCACAAGGAAAAGAAGTGCAATATTGCGAAGTGCCTCCGGGAATACCTAAAAATTTCCCCGACAATCTCCAACCTTTAACCGTTACCAATGTAGGTAATCACGAACGCACACCTGATGGACAGTTAGTCGGACATTATAAAATTACTTTTCCCCTCGGTTACGTCATGGATATAAGTTACTCGGCTTACCAAGACCCGACCTTGGCCTCGCAATATCTTCCACCGAAAGATAAATGTCAGTGATAAACGCATACGTACGATAACTCTCGCTGAAAAATCTTTACAATAAAAAAAAAGATAAATGAAAAACGCATTTTACGTTCATGACTTTACCGTGCCACATTAAAATCGTGAAATCTGGACTGTAATTGACTGGCGGCTTCGAGTTTTCGAGAATTTTGGAAGAGGTGCAGGTACTTTACCAAAATCGAGGTAAAACTAACGGCTCTGATCCGAGACGACACTAATTTAACCATCTTAATCGTTGTGTCTAGATTTATTTCGAATATTTTATTAATACAAAACTAGAAATACTGCCAATTTCACCATTTTCTACCTTTATTTTTAATCAAGCACTTTTAATATTTTAATTAAGTTTATTCGCCTTCATTTTTAATTATTATGTTAATCATCGTTGCAACCAATTTTAGATTAGAGAATTCGTTTGTAATAAAATTATTGAATAAAAACCCTCGTCTTCATTCAGTGTACATCTTCGTATGCAATGCGCGCGCGTTGTACAGTATAAATAATTAAAATTACCTTGCGTTAAAATAATATAATGTAAAAAATTGCAGGTGCATGTACTCACATTTTCGGCAATGATTTTAATCCTAGATTGAAAAATTATTCTAAGTTAAAATTGTAACAAATTTGTAACAAATAACCGAGATGAACAACGACCATAATTATTTTACCTGGTTTAATCCGGGACTATCGTCATCTTCAATCCTAGCGCGAATCAACACTGCCTTCTCAT
>JAQGAY010002061.1:0-11830 GCA_034698085.1 Polydesmus angustus
TTCTGATTCTTTGTATTAATTTGATTTTATTAGAGTTCGTACTTATTTGTTATTTTTTTATTTCTAGCACTGTTTTGCCATTACCTATCGGCAGGGAGGACTTAGGCAATATGAATTGTGTGCCAAAAGCGAACCAGATTGCAATATATGGATCGATGCAATTAAACAAGCGAGGTATGTTGTTTGTAAATCTGACGAAGATTTTTTTTTACGCATCATTTATTAATTTGATATATCATTTCAATTTGCTTTCATGCGGTGATTATCACAGTGGTTGAAATACGAGAGTGCATGCTTCATTTTCTCTACCCTTCTCCTCCTCCTTCCTCAGATTTTGCTTGTTACAAAAGTGACTAATGTTGTTTGATTATTTATGTGGTGTGTACTTTTTAATTACTTATTATTTTATCGATTGTTGGGTCCAAAAAGCTTAATTAATACAATGCTATTCATTTTTTTTTGTTGGTGCAGCTTTAATGAATTACTTCTTCAAAAAGAAGAGTTGGAACAGAAATATTTACATCTGTTGCAAATCGTGGAGAGTGAAAAAACGGGCAAATGGCAATATACGCAACAATGCGAAGAGTTGACGATGGAAATAAATAAAATGAGAACGGAGGTACTTTTGTAAAAATTAATTATTATTTTATAATACTTCCTTTCATGTCAGAGCTTTTGTTTGCATATTATAATAACGTGTTTTGTGGTTATTATCGATGTTAGCTTTCTATACTTAAAAGAGATAAGACGAGTTCAGTGTCATATAGCGGTTATAGACGATTTAGCGAGATTAAGGCGGAAGATTCCGACGAGATTAAGAAAATAAAGAAAGTGAGGCTTTTTTTTTAATATCTTATTTCATCGATCGTGAAAACATTTTTGAATTGGAAAACATGTAAATGCACGTGATTATATTCTTTATCGCACAAAATTAACAATTAATTAAACGTAAATATTATTGCTTAATATTTCGAATTTGTTTACGTTAATTTTCTTTTTTATTGATTATAAAATGGTGAATACAAAACCTGCGCCCCGTAATTACGTGCATTTAAAATGGATTAAAATTAATGTATTAAAGAGCTAATTTTATTTTTTTTCTTCTTTTGGTCCGATGACGCAGGTGCAGAGTTTCTTTCGCGGCTGGTTATGTCGTCGTCGGTGGAAACAGATTGTGGAAGAATATATTCATTCGCCCCACGCGGAAAATATGAGAAAACGTAACAGGTGAATTTCAACACATTTGTTCAAAATTATTTTACGGTGATACAATGTTTTAATTTGTGCTTTTTATAAGGTTATAAATTATTACCGTATTTTTTTTTTGTTGAACATTTTTTTTAAAATCTTGTACTGTATTTACTTTTGTTTTAGAATTAAATACATTTTTAGCGAGTATCAATCTATTTTAATTAATGTTTTAACAAATGTTTATTCTGTTTACTTTTCTATTTTTTTCTTCTTCTTTTATAAATTATTGATTTTTCTGTATGATTTTGCTTTGGATGTTTACAACTTTATGCTTTTGAACTTAACTTAAGGCTATGTATTTTTGTTATCATGAACGTTTTTATGTTGTTTGCTTAAAAAGATTTCTTTTTTTTACAGTCTAGTATTTCGATTGGTGGAATCGGAAGAAGAATACTTAGAGCAACTAGAATTGTTGGTTTCATGTTTTTTACGACCTTTTAAAATGGCTGCAAGTTCGAAAAAACCGCCGTGTACACACGATGACGTTAATTCTATTTTTTTAAACAGGTAAATTAACAAAATTGAAAACTATTTTTTCATCTATTTAATTTGGAAGAAGAAAAATATAGTACGTATTTGTTTTGCAAATATTATTATTAACTTCAAAGACAAAATTTAATTTGAACTAAGTAAGCTTACATTTTAATGTTATAATTATTAATTTCATTTGTGCGGACTATTGTTGTTTATTATAAATTTGCAAGATAATGCGATGAAATGTTTGCTTATTCAATTAATTTTAATTAAAACATTTAGGAAATTACATTTTCTAATGTACGAGTATAAAAGCTTTTTAAGGATTATAAAAAAATATTAAAAAAATAAATTAAATATAATTTATTATGAAATGTCTGCAGCAAGCAGAATTTACTTTAATTGTCAACTTTTTATCATGAAATTTTTGTTTAGAAAAATAATTGGAATTTAGGAAAACATCTAGATAACATTGCGTTTGCGCAGCAAATTTATTGTAGGCCTTTAAACGTTAACAAAGGCCATTATTTGATGAGACTAAATTTAAGTTATACTATTGTACAATACTACAATTATAAGTTACCTTTGATAATTTTTATTGCACTAAATTTAATGCCGCTTAGGACTAAAATGTTCATGCAAATACTTTAGATTTTTTTTTTTTTGCTTGCAAACAACGGCACTTATAAAATTGCTTTTGGAGGATCTTTTATATCACGAGGCTAGCGATAAGTGCTGAAAAAAATAAATATTATATAGTGTGTACAATAAATAATAGAACAACTAATGAAATTATTTTTTTGTGTACTTTTTCTTACGTTATTTGTGCTACTGACTGATATCTCTACACAGCGAGACGGTTATGTTTCTACATCAAATCTTCCTCAAAGGGCTCACCGCAAGAATGGAAAATTGGCCAACGTTAGTTCTTGGTGAGTAAACATTTGTAGATAACATTAATTACGTATGAATATGGTAACGAGATTAGGCGAAGTAGATTTCTAATTTCAGAAAAATAAATTACGTGTGGTAAACCAATATTATTGAAAGCTTTTATAAATAATATATTATTGTTGTTTATAGTATAAGTTATAATAATTAGGATCGTTTTGTGTTTGTTTTTAACAAACAATTAAAGTTTATAGTCTTGAAGTAAATGTGAATTTTAAGTTTATTTGTTATACATTTCAAATTTCAATTTTTGTTATTCAACTTATTGAGGTATGAGAATTTCAAAATACTGTAGCCAAAAACAGTATTGTACATGAATTTTGTAAGGCTTGAATTTGAACATGTGCAAACCAACCTAAGTTTTGTAAGACAGATCAATATTTGCTCCAAATCTTATTCTCGCCTTTCATAACATACGTATATTTTTGAATAATATAAATAGAAAGCTCTATTTATATTACAGTATTTTGATAAAAAAATCATTTCAATACGGTATTAACATTTTTTATTATAAAAAAGTTGCAATAACTATTATGCACGTTTATAATATCATGGAATGCAGTTAGTCTTGTTTTTTAATTTATTGTACTAAGTAAACTAGTTCACCTTTTTTTAAAAAAAAGTATTTAATTACCGGTAATCAAACTGTAATTTCATCTATTTATGATTTTCTTTTTTTTACCGTTTGAATTCTTATTTTAACTATCTGCATGTTTACTAGTTATATTGTTGGAATTTTTAAATTTAATTTTGTATTTTTTTAGGTGATTTATTTAACATGTTACTGCCGATGTTGTGCATCTATCAAGAATATGTCAGAAATCATCATTATAGTCTTCAAGTTCTCACGGAATGCAAACAAAATTCACAATTTGCCGCTTTGCTCAAGAGATTAGAAGAAAAACCTTCCTTTAACGGGCGGTCTTTGGAATCTTTTCTCACATATCCCATGCACCAGGTAAGCAAAAAATTAAAACATTTTAATCAATGTAAATACTGCTTGCTTTAGAAATTGTGGTAATTAGAGAAGGACTTCGACTTTCAAATACAAAATTATGTAGCCGGTATAATATTATGTGCTGAACATTACAGGAATTAGCAGGTTTTAAGCTTTGTCCACTTTGCGTTATTATTTTTCTAAACAACAACTTCTTGGAATCATTGAGCACAATGATATAATTAGTTATTACTTGAACTCCTACAAAATTTAATTACGCCACATAAAAGAACACGATGTGGCAGATTAAAAAAGCAACGCTAACATATTTAAATTAGATGTATTGAAAAACCACTCATCGCAAGAGATGAATTTTTCATTCATAGTGTCAGCAAGTTGGCATCAGTGCTGGTACTCTACAGTGGGATCACGTTCAATTGATCGATTATAGTTCTCTCAATATTGTCTAATTTGTCAAAATTACAAAATTTTAAGTTTTTAAGACAAAAATCGAACCTTTCTAAGATCCTCAAAGTTTTATTACTTCCAAGATCTTAGTCCTCGTGGTATTTTTCTGTACCCCTAATGAAAATCCACTTAAAAGGATACACTGTGATTA
This sequence comes from Polydesmus angustus, assembly GCA_034698085.1. Lineage (NCBI taxonomy): Eukaryota > Metazoa > Arthropoda > Diplopoda > Polydesmida > Polydesmidae > Polydesmus > Polydesmus angustus. The sequence continues at coordinate 4,233 of JAQGAY010002061.1, forward strand.
GCATTCAAAATCTGCAACCGACCAACTGAACACGATTCCACTTCAGGGATCCAGCACTGTTACTAAGAGTGGTCTGCGGTGAGTAGCTTTTTAAGATTTTGAAAGCGCTAGCAATAAATTCTATCTTTTTTTTACTGAAGTTGTCACTATAAAGGTAAAATCATAAATAAGTTTTTTGCCACAAGAATGTAAGTTAAGTAATTTTAATTGTAAAAATATGTAGCTAAAGCATAGATTGATTTTTTTTTTGTAATTGGTGTCTAAGAATTTCATGTACGTTTAAACGAATTCTTATAACGACAAAAAATTATAAATTTAAGGTATTTGAAGCTTTTCATTCGAAATTACAAAGGGAAGCGTTAAAAATTTATTTAGTTCTCCGTAATATTTAACACTGCAATTTGAAATATTATTATTAAATTTTATTATTTCCTGTAAAGCTATGAATTTAAAGTCAATCTATTTGATTTAAATTTCCCGCTTGCGCTTAGAAGCATTGCAAAAGGTTCTTAAAGGTCATAAAATGCGGCCTTGAATGAAAAATTTACTTTTATAAACAGTGTAACACTAATTAGTAATATTGAGGGCTCTGATAACGAAGTTACATTAATTTATGTTATTTTATTGAGCATTTTAAATTGCATTTTAAGAAATGTTGTTTTTTTTTTTACATACCGTAAAGTTTTAATTAAAAATTGCAATTTGGAAGGAAAATTAGCATAAAGTTTTGCTATAACTTTATGCAGATTAAAATTTTATTATTTCAAAGTTTTTTTTTCCTGAATTTTTGAAGTTGCCGGTATAATTTTCTAAACTACTGCGGCGTACATATTAATTGGAAATGATATTCCCTTCTCAAGCTTTTCCTGCAATGCGGTAGCATAAAGCTCCCCCTTTTGGCTTCGCTGCATAGCAACCTGAATTGACATTTTTTAAAACTCTTTATTTGTTTTAATATTTCATTTGCTGACTTTAATTAAAACATGAATATTTATTTCAAGTAGCTATTTATTTCAACAGTGATTTTAAAGAATCTAGCATATGATATTTAATTTTCCTAATACGACCTTTTCTGATTACAGTCGAATTAATTTTTAACTTTTTTTTATTTAAAAAAAAACTAGTTAAATGATTTTAAATTTATTTAGAATAAGGATTGATTAAATCCGCGCGAGGTGTCTTTACTCCATTACGTTCTTTAATCTCGTTGACGCGCGATATTATTTTAACTTTGATGCGCTTGTATCCATCCCCAAGTAATATTTATTGGATTCGCGAGAGGGCAGCACAAAGCGAAAAAGTGATGATGAATCTTGCTACTGCTTGCACCTTCATCCACTGTTTGATATTTTCTTATGGAAAGAATGGTTTTTATAGACTTTTTTTTTTTCGAAGATGAAATCAACAGTATGGCACAAAATTATTTTTAACTAAATTACAATAAAATGTTTTTCCATGTGTAGCTTGAAGATGCATTGAAACGTTAATTTACGCGTGTGCGCTTTTTTTTTTAGAAACATGTCGTAGGATAAAATCGAAAGCGCAAAAATAAATGGTAATTGCATTTTTACAATTTTTCTATTAGTCCAATCTCGTGTTTGCATATTGTTATTCCTATTTATCATTAAAAATCTATCTTAACTGATAGGCTTTAATGACACGATATATTTTCATGTGTTGCAGAGATATCGATTTCTTGATCGCCGACTAAGGTTGATGACAAACGGAGAATAAGAGAAAAACGAGAATTATTTAACGAATAATGCAATAAGACGCTGATTAATTATAGCTTAGTAAAATTTGTTGCTAGAGAATGGAATCAAGAAGATGTGCACGAGAAAGCGCGTGCGAGGAAAATTAATATTATGTTTGACCACCTGACGAGCATAACTTATACTTTGGAAACGTTTTAGTAATAATTTCCAAGATTTGCTTAGGTCAGTACACTAGTTCTTTCGTTTGTGGATGGGTTTTTAAGGGACAGCTTACGCGCTATCTTCAACAGATGAAGATGTAAAACATTTTTGTAGAGATATTTTACACGAAGTGAAAGGAATATTTTCGATGAATTATGGGATTAATGGTTCGCATTAATAATTATTATTATAGTAGCTTTTAAATATAATTATTTACTCGTCATTAGTTTTTGTTTACCGTATTAATAATTTTATGTGGCTGAATTTTGTCAAATGTTTGTTTTTTTTTTTTTTTTAATTAAAAAATGTATTGGCAAACATTTATTTGATGTCTGTATCAGATGTTTCATTAATTCCATTTTTTAAATTTTTTAAATAATTAAATTTTAAATATATTTTTACAGATACCACGTTACATCATTACTATCCACGAATTGTTAGCTCACACACCACATAATCATGTGGAAAGAAAAAGTCTGGACGAAGCGCGAATTAAACTGGAAGAATTATCTCGGGTGAGAAAAATATATTTTTTTAATTAGTTTTAACAATTAGGCACTGAAATAATTTTAATATGTGATTATATATTTAGCAAATGCACGACGAAGTAAGTGAAACGGAAAATATTCGTAAAAATCTGGCGATTGAAAGAATGATAGTGGAAGGATGTGACATCCTTTTGGATGTCAATCAGGTGTTCGTTCGGCAAGGCACGTTTCTTTAATGGAAATATTTTAACTACCTTATAATAATAAAACTATTTTACATATATATTTTTTAGGTAGTTTAATACAAATTCCGTCTGAAAAACATAAAGGACAGTGGAATCCAATTAGTAGTTTCAAATCTGAGAAGGAATCGGTTAGACAATGTTTTCTTTTTACCAATCATATGTTGTTAACCACAAGGTCATCCGGTGGTCGACTCCATTTAGTTACAGTAATAATTGAGAATATAATTATTATATATTTTTATAAATGCATTATTTGTATTATTATTGTTTTAGGGATGCGGGAAAATATCATTAGCAGATACGATTTTAATAGAAGACCCAGGCGAATCTAATGCTCAAGACGATGATGGAGGTGTTATTTTTTCTAAATTGCCATTTAAGTATTTTAAATAAATTTAATTGCAAGTTATTTACCATGTACCAGAATTGTCTTCCGGGTCGGTGTCGAGTCAATCGAGTGAAGGCAGCGCTATGAGTTCAACAACTTTTAAACATAATCATCAAAATCACGACTTTAAATTAGTAGTTGACGTAAAGGGTGGGGCACCTATGATAGTGCACTTAGCTGCATCGAGCGTGCAAGAAAAATCTGCTTGGATTAGCGACATAAGCCACGTATTATAAAACAATCCACTTAAATCATATATTATACTAACATACATTTAATTTATATTTTGAAGTGTATGGATAACGTGCATTTTAATGATTTATTTCATAATGCCAACAACGATACGTCGTCTGTTACAATGCCGCAGTCAATAAGGTATCATTATTTTGCAATTTTATTTATATACAGTAGTTATAATAATTACATTCGTTAAATTTTAGAAACGATCCTCGTCTGTTTAAAGACGATGTAGACATCCGTTTTAGTCGAACGTTAAACTCGTGCAGAGTGCCATTGGTGGGTCGATTATCTATTATTTTTGGATTAAAAAATTATGTTTTTTTGTGACATTTGATAATGATGAATTAGTTAAATCAATTTTCACAGATAAGATACGCTACACCACAAAGACTGTTAGATCGACTTACTGACTTGAGATTCCTAAGCATCGATTTCCTCAACACGTTCATGCTGACATACCGTGTGTTTACTGATGGCGTAACTGTTTTAGAAGCTCTAAAAAAAGTTTATTATAACCCGGAGTCTCGAGATTATCCTGAAGACGGAGGGTATAGGTTAATTATAAATATTAATTTGTTGTTTTTAATTCCAATTTCGAATATTTTTAAGTGATCTTGCGGTAAGGCAACAAGGAGGTGACGGTGGACGACTGAGTGTATCAAGTGTAATGTCATGGGACTGTGATTGCAATTATCGTCGTGTTAGTTCAGTCAGTTGTACTTCAGAGACTATCTATGAACGAGAAAGAGAACATTCAATTGGCCATGCTAGTCATTTCTCTACCGGGTCTTCAGGATTACATTGGAAATTTACTCATAGAAAATGTAAACAGTTTTTTTTTTAAATTTAAATACTCGGTAATTTACAAATTATATTTTTATTAAGACGAAGAAGAGCAATGGCGAGCGCCAAAGGAAAATACATTGATGCCTCCGAGTAGTGGCATATTTCATACTAACCCAACTACAACTATTACGAGTTCCGCTAATAACACAGCTACTAGTGCTCTTTTTAATGTACCTACTATTCCAGCTGTTCCATCAGCTGCAGCAACCATGGCTTCATTAAATTCTACTTCTAATTCAATCACGTCATATTGCGCGTCTACTATAACTTCGTTAACTGATTCATTAAGCAAAAGCTTTCCCGAGGAAGGACAACTTTTAAAAATTCCAACTCCGTTATCTTCATCCCAATCATCGGAAACTTTAACTGAACCTGCAATTAGTGCACCATCATCTCCGTCATCAATCACCACAACCAGCACTAGTACACATACTCTAGTACCAAGTGTCGAAGAAGACTCAGAGATAAATACTAAATCGTTAGAAGCAGCATTTAAGCCAACATTACCACCGCTTCAAAAATCACCACCAGTGGTAGTTAAACCTGTCCATGAACCACCTCCACCTAGTCCTCGACAGAAGAGTATGATGTCATCTTTTCTATCTTCTCCTTTATTGGGGAGAAAACAAAAAGATCCCGACTCTCAATCAAAACATGACAAGAAGGAATCGAAGAGTACAAAAGAAAATATTAAAGATAAAGTTAAGGAAATGTTTTCTTCGCAACTTTCTAATTCTTCAAATACTTTGGTAAACACATTCTGCATTGAAAATGGGAAATAATTTAGAGAATTAATAGCAAATTGATCATTGTAGAAAATGCCAACAGTTGTGAAGATCAGTGCACCAGTTAATATTGACGAACCAAATGCACCGTCGACAGATAGTCCTTCATTGGAGCGTCATCGGAAATCGACGTCTTCAATTGCTAGCGCTCCAGTATTTAGTTTAAACGGTTCACATTTGTACACTAAAAGAGCAAGTACAGGTACAGGTAATTTAAATTTATAATTTGTAACTGCTGTATAGTGTATACATGTATTCTAAATCTTTGATTTTTGTGCAAAGCTTCATCTAAAAGAGGTAGTAACACAGACACAAGCGAAGGCTCATTTTACACACCGAGAGGAAGTTTTCTTTCGAGCGTTGATTCACCTCAACATTCTAGCAAAGCTGGAGTTGTAGTAACTTCATCAAGACCGTCTCAGCGAAGAAGTAGTACTTCCTCTGCCGCCGCTGCATTTGCTGTAGCTACTGCTGGTTGCAGCAATCCACGTGACCAATTGTCTCCACCTCAACGAACAAACCGATTTTTAAGTGCTGGTAAAATTCTATAATGATGAATCCTTTAAATAAGTAACTATGTTTCAAGTTATCAAAACTATTGTAAAAATATAGGTAATACCGCAGATGTTCGATATTCACCTGGTAAACGTGATTCTATGATGAGTAGCGCGGCGACAATGCGAGTATTGCGTGTTTTGAGGCATTGGGTTTCAAAACATTCTCAAGTAGGTTGCACTTCAATTATTATAATTCAAAAATAATTATTCATTTTGTTTTACAAAGGATTTTGAAAATCATCCTCAATTAATGCAATTGACAGTGGAATTTTTAGAGGAAGTTGTAAACAATGTTAACCTTTTACCAGCTGAGCATAAGGCTGCTACTCAGTTATTTCAAATGATAACTCGCGAAGATTTAAGTGGCAATAAAGTAGATTTGGATCTTTTACTTGCGCAACCAACGGTTTGATAATAAATGAGACCTTTTTTTTTAAAGAAACTTATGACAATAGGATTTTTTTTTCTAGGGTAAATCCATAGATGGCATTGAAACACTTTCAGCCCTTGAAATTGCCGAGCAAATGACGTTTTTAGATCATAAAATATTTATTTCGGTACAAAGCGAGTAAGTATTACAATTGCAACATAAAACATTAACTAAAGAAATGTTTTTTTAATTGTCATTTTATTATTTAGGGAATTTTTAGGACAAGCCTGGATGAAACCGGATAAAACGACTAAATCGCCCAATATTCAGTTAATTACTAAGAGGTTTAATGACGTAAGGCTATTTGCAATGTAATTTAAAAATAGCTAAATTAAAATCATTGGCTCGTTATTATTTTAGGTCAGCCGATTGGTAGTATCGGAGATTATTAAAAGATCTAGTTTAGCCAGTCGATTAATGGTAATTGAAAAATGGACCGCCGTTGCCGATATATGCCGATGTTTACATAATTTTAACGGCGTACTTCAAATATGTGCAGCATTTGTAAATAGTTCCGTTTTCCGATTAAAAAAGACGTGGGAGAAAGCGTCAAAAACGGTTTTAATAATTAATTATTTAAACGAGCAACTTTTTTATTTTAATTGTATTTCAGACTAAACAAACAGTGGATAAATTACAGGCGTTAATTTCATCTGATTGTCGTTTTCGAAATTTAAGAGAAGCTTTGCATAGGTAAAAGTTTTTAATTTTTTTTTCTAAATTCGCGTAATAATTTATTGTTTAATTACTTAGATGCGATCCTCCTTGTATTCCATATCTTGGAATGTACCTGACCGATTTATCTTTTATTGAAGAAGGAACTCCAAATTTTACAAACGAAGGCCTGCTCAACTTTGCAAAAATGAGAATGGTATTTATTAAATTTTACAATTCTTTTTAACAAATTTTTTTTGAAAGTGATACAATAATTATTATTAAAATAAATAATTTATAAATAAATCTAAAAAAATATTTTTAATTATACTATAGTCTATTAATGTAACAATAACAAAAATTATTACAGTTAAAAGTTCATTGCTATTCAAAATAATTAGCAGTAATTTTAATATGTTTCGGGTTAAAGTACATACGACTTTTTCATTTGATTGTAACATTTTTACAGATTGCTCATGTAATTCGTGAAATTCGTCACTTCCAACAAGTACCATACAAAATCGAGATGTCACCAAAGGTAGGATTGTTATTTTTATTTTATAGACGTTAAAAAAACAAATTTAAGATGAAACAGTTTTTAGTATATAAGTAGGCTTATTTGAAAGCCTACATTGTTGTACAATATACTATTTTATTCATTCAGGTAACCAACTATTTGTTGGATCAATCCATTCTTCTTCCAGACGATGAATTATATCAAAAGTCTTTACTAATTGAAGCACGGCAACCGCGTAAGAGCAGTACAACTTTGTATAACACAAATCCAGGGTAAAAAGTCTGAATAATTATTGTTTGTAGAATGACGATACTGGCGAGCGATAAGCAGTGTAATGCTAGGTAATTAAGTTTTTGGTTATGATACCGTAGTAATTGAGTCTCACGAACATATCAATGTCTCCTTGCTGTAAAATTGTGGAAAGCAAATATGGAATCTTTGAATATAGGAGTGGAATAATTAATAATTATAAAGATTATTGACAGTAAGTAATTGTTCCCGTTCCAGTATTAGATTTGATATTAACCCATTG
>JAQGAY010002062.1:0-11828 GCA_034698085.1 Polydesmus angustus
ACACCCTAAAGGAACCCATTTTATCAAATCTAAGATGCTTAAATTTAAACGCAATATTTGGAATTTTTAATAGCGTTCATCCTGGATGAGGATCAACGGGTGTTGGACCTTCCTCGTCTCAAACATTTAAATTTGTCCAACAAATATCTCCCCTTCCAAAGTCAAAAAACAAAACTTATTTTTAACTTGACTCAATTGGACACCTTGGATGTGAGTCGAAATGAAATCGCCAACTTTTCGCACTATACCCACTACATGCTTTCCCATTTAACACAATTACGCGAATTAAATTTGGGCGGAAACCACTTCACCCAACTTTCAACTTTGCTGCCATTTTTATCTTCGATTCAAAATTCGCTTCAATTAAATTTAAGTAACAATTTAATTGAGACGTGGAACCAAACAATATTTAATCGCAGTGCTACGAATACAAATATAAGCATTAATTTGTCCTTTAACAACATTTCAGTGATAAATAAGGCCATGTTGTCAGATTTTACAAGGCTTAAAAATGTCAACCTATCTGGTAATCCATTCGATTGCCATCAATGTACAATTCAACCGTTCCACAAATGGCTTTTAAAAACTCAAAGTACAAATGTTTACAAGTGTTTTGATCCTCAAGAGTTGCGAAACACTTTAATAATGAAATTAAAAATGGATCCCCAATTTTGTAAAGAAAAAGCATTTAATTGATTAATTAACGTTCTACTTCCCGTTTTAATCGTGACATTGTTAACAGCGACAATTGTGTTTCTGTCATTGAAATACAAATGGCACTTGCGTTATTTGTTCCATGTAATTCGCGCCAGAATCAACGCCAGGAGGAACGATTCAAGTGTCAATCTGGCAACACTGTTTAATTATGACGCATTCGTGTCCTACTGCTCTTTGGACTGCACATGGGTAGTGGAACGGCTAATTCCTCACTTGGAAAAAGAGGAACCCGCACTCCATCTGTGCGTCAACGAACGAGACTTTCTGCTGGGGGGGACCATTATGGACAATATCATTGACTCCATCGATCTAAGCCGGAAGTCGCTCTTCCACATTTCTAAGCGGTTTATTCAGAGTCAATGGTGCCAGTGGGAGTTGCAATTGGCGCAACACAAACTGTTCGAGGACGGAAGTGACGTTCTGGTGCTCATTCTGCTGGAGAACCTCGAAAAGCATGAGATACCGCGGACACTGCAGAGACTAATGGCCACTAGAACCTATCTCATTTGGCCGGAAACGGACAATGTGACGGAACGCAAACTCTTCTGGTCGCGGTTGAGGCAGTACATCGGTAGATGTCGCTGTCTGCAAGCTACGGGTCAATTCATTAATGAAAACATTTGAATATTTTATTTTTGTATAATTTAAAAAGCGATAGAAATAAACAAAACAATAAAATTATTATTATTGTTTTTAAATGGATTTGTAATTTGGTACATATCACTAAAATCATAATAATGATTATTACACTTTTGTTGTCAATGTTAATATTTAAAAGAAAAGTTTTTAAATAAAAAATAATGTTCAACTTGTTTTTTTTTAATTTGTAAGGTTTTTTCCCCTTTTTGACGGCTAAAGCTTTTGCAGACTTGCAGACTGCACCTGCCGACTGCATCATGGCACGTACCGGCATCTACTGTACCATAGGATTAATCATTAATGGAAATTTTCTTGAACGCTTTAACACGTGCCGACGCAGTTGTAGAGATCATATTCTAAAATTTGTTTTTTATTATTAAATGGGAGAAGTTAATTAATATAAATCTAAAAAAAATAATTAATTTTCATTAAAATTTGACTGATTTATTCATGTTTCAAAACTAACATCATCCAACAAACATCCTGTATATAAATTTAGAAGTCAGTGCACCAATTACGGTATTCTTGTAGTCGATAAATAATATTTACTATTAGGCCTATACTGTACTACTAAAGTAAAACTTTTATTCAATTTAAAATAAAATGTACCAGATAAAATATTTAATTTTTTTAATACCCGCTGTACTAAAATTACACAAATAAAAGATAGTTGTAACTTATCAAGGAAATTTTCTCGGTAACTTTAGATGTTGTATATTAGGAGAGAAATATTGGTTTACCCAATTTTTTTGTTTTTTTTTTTGTTTTTTTTTGTTTTTTTTTGTTTGCTACAAAATTTGTCATATTGTATGCAGTAAATTAAGCGTCGCCTGTTTTGCTGAAAACTTCCTAAATAAACAGGATATCTCTATTTCTTAAGTTTTCCAAAAAAACAGGAAACGAAAATCTCAAAATAAGTAAACAATTTTTTTTTTTTTTGCAAAATATTAATCTATTAAGCAAGGAAAACCAAACACATGGAAAGCAGTAGGTGAACCAAAAGTGTTCCAAATTCTAAAGATGAAAAGCTGCACGATGTTAATGATTTCCATTACTTTAATGGTTATTGGAGGTTTTAGATCGGTGAATAACTGCGAAGAATTCTACAAAAATAGACGTTTCCAAGCTGACTGTCCCTCGTATTATGTGCCGGAAAAGTATAATATAAAATTCGATTGTTTCCTGCTAATATAATTATTATCGTGCCAATTATTTTTGAGGACTTGTTTTCGTCGATGCTGCGTCTTCTACTTTGATATTGTCTTGTTTAAAGTTATAATTATTTTGGAGGAAAATCTCATCCAGACCACGTGGACGACGACGAAGCAGCGAGCGGCGCTCCTCTCAACTGTTACATAAAGTTCTCCCAAAACAACGAGCATTATCCCGTAACGATAAATGGCAATTGCGCGAAAAAAAAATTAAAAAAAAATACCAGTCCGAATATCCACGCATTAAATGGTTGGGGGTGCGTTAACATCGGAAAAAATGTAACCTTTAATTACTGGAATAAATTCGCAAAAATTAATTTCGTACATAGTTTCGAATTCTATTCAATGACCGCGTTCACCAAATTCAACGTGTCCAGAAGCGGTTTTCAAATTGGCCTAAGTTCATCTGCGCTGAAACGACGCGATTGTTCCATTTTAACCAATTTTATTTTTCAAAGTTTGGATCTAGCACACTACAAATTGAAAAAGCTAAAAAATAGCTTCCTGCCCAAAATCTTAGCTTTGCGTCATTTAAGTTTGAGAGACATCGAACTCAACGCTTTCGACGTCATTCCTCATCTGAAACACTTGGATTCAGAAAGGAACGCTTTAGAACTCGTACCCGCAGCTCTTTTGAGGCTGAACCATCTGCGAACTCTGAACTAAGACAACAAAATAATACCTACTTTTTAAATGCGCCGCTGCTTACACGGCTAAGATGCTTAGATTTAAACGCCATTTCCACTATCAATTATTAAAGTGTGATTGTAATGGAAAACATAAAGAAACTGGATTTAGGGGGAATAGATGAAATTAATATCGACTTTAGGGATGTGCTTAAATTTTTCGTTCCTCGTTTGACACATTTAACACTGTCCAACTACTTTTTCCATGACCATATCCAAAACGCACATATTTTCAACTCGACTCGCTTGGACACTATGGATTTAAGTAAAAATAACGTCGCCGAGTTTTTGTAATACATGGATTTAGACTCTGTATTTTTTTTTTTTTTTTTTTAATAATTGACAAGTGATCCAAATTTTACACTTAAAGAATTTAAGACAATTGCACTTAAACCATTTAAGACAATTGCGCGAAAACCAGTTAACCGACATTTCGATTTTGTTGCCATTTTTATCTCGACTTTGAAATGCGTTTCACCTAAATTAAAGTAACATTTGAATTAGCTCGTGGAATGAAAGCATGTTTAATAAAAGTATCTGGAAGAATTTAAGCGTCGATTTGTCTTTCAATAACATTTCGATAGTAAATGCGGCCATGTTGTCCAATTTTAAAATGCTTAAAAGTGTCAACCTATTTGGCAATCCATTCGATTGCCATCAGTGTTTAATAGAACCCTTCTATAGATGGCTATTGCAAAATTACAGCTCGGTATCGTTCACGTGTTTCTATCCTCAAAAATTGCGAAACACTTTAATAATTGATTTAAAAATGGATCCCGATCTATGCAAAGAAAAAGTGTTTAATTGGTTGATTATCGCTCTACTTCCCGCTCTAATTGTGACACTTATAACAGCGACAATTGCGTTTCTTTCGTTGAAATACAAATGGCACTTGCGCTATTTGTTCCACTTGCTTCGCGCCAGAGTCAATACCAGGAGGAATTAGACGTCGCCATGTTTTTAATTATAGTATGGCACATGGTCAATCTCAAGGATGCAATATCACTAAAGGTAATGGAAACATATCTCGCAAAATTGCATCTCCCATTTTAAATAATAATTATTATTACAAGTCTAGAGATTATGTTTTTAAAGTTTCAATTAAATGTCGGTCGCAAGTAAAATCAATTAATACTTCTAACATTAAATAATGTTTTTATTGTTTAAACTTTAATTTTTAGTTTGAAAAGTGTTAGAATGTTTATAAAAAGTTTACTATTTTTTAAAATATTTTGCTTGCAATTTTTTCTCAAGGAAGATAAATTATTTATAAAAAATCAAAATAGTGACTTGTAAAAAATTAAAAGAATAACCTCATAATAATGAGTAAAGAAAATCAATACAATAAATTAATATGCTTAATTAAATATTGGGGAAGGAAAAAAATTAACAAACCCTATAATAAAGTTTAATTTTTTTAGTACTTTTATAAAAGTGAGTATTGCAACTTTACAAATGATTTTAGCGCAAAAACACAATCAAAAGTAATCTCGCAATTAAGTATTCCTGCAATCATTCCTGTAGTCCCACAATCATGATAAGTATTCCTGAAATCATGCTAAGTATTCCCGCAATCATTCCTGTAGTCCTGCAATCATGATAAGTATTCCCGCAATCATTCCTGTAGTCCTGCAATCATGATAAGTATTCCCGCAATCATGATAAGTATTTCCACAATCATGATAAGTATTCCCGCAATCATGATAAGTATTCCCGCAATCATGATAAGTATTCCCGCAATCATGATAAGTATTCCCGCAATCATGATAAGTATTCCCACAATCATGATAAGTATTCCCACAAACTTACTTAAATTAAACCAATATTTTTATTCACTTTTTGAATAAACATAATTCCGTGAAAAAATAACACTCGAAAAAAACACAACAAGAAAATCACAATTGCTCTTAACACTTCAAGCATTAAAAAAGTGACCTCTTAATAATGATTACAAAGTCAACAGGTTCAACAACTTAATTAAACAAGCTTAGTGATGATGTCACATGATTGGTAGTGACATCAAGCGGTAATTAACTAAACTTAACAAGTGAAGAAAACAAAAACAGTAGTTTATAATAAATTATTTCCACAGTGGAATGGTAAATGCTGAAAGGGAAAAGTTAAACATCCACAGTTTTACTTCCAGGTGAGACTCAACTAAAAAAATGTTTTTATTAATAAAATTGATATTTTTCAATAATATATATATTTATTGTACAGTCAAACCTCTACTTACGAACGGCTCTACTTACGCACAAATCGACTTACGAACAAAATGTTTAAGCAAATTATGACTCAAGTTACGTACAAACCTCAATTTACGAACACAATTTTACAGTAAACAGTGCAGTACTGAAATTTAGACCCGATAGTCGTCTTAAGATTCGATATTTGTCCTGTTTTTTCGTTGGAATTTTTGCAAAGTTTGAAAAATTAGAAAAAAAAACAACATTGGTTATTTTTTTAAAAAAAGCTAGTGTTAGTGAATCAATTATATTGTATTTTAATTGATTTCCAAGATAGATTTTTAAAAAATATTATTTTTCTTAAAGGGAGGTATACATGAAAAAATTTGGGTTGGGAACCAATTAAACACTTTGTAATGCTTTCCTATGAGGAAAATTGTTTCAACATACGAACTTTTCAACTTACGAACAGAGCCCAGGAATGGATTAAGTTCGTAACTAGAGGTTTGACTGTATTTCAAAGCATCCTTTTTACATCTCTACAGTTTTAAAAAAATATTCATTTGATTGCATTCATTTAATTTGATTTGCATATTTGAAATGAACTTACTAAAACTTTCTGATCTTTATCCTTGTAAATAACATCTGCCCTATTCTTTTTGTTTCCAGAGCGTTTAACAATGAGTCTCTCAATACCCATTTTCATTAACATTTGTTTATTTCCTCAGTGGGAAGTTTATTGAAGCTCGTCGCGGCATCTTCCTGGAATGTTCAAAATAAGTTACATTTAGTGACAAACAAAAATTCAATAAATGTTCAACATACATCTTTTTCCAAAATCTTATTTTCCGCCACAGGATCTTTAATGTTAAGGCTGTTCGTAATCACGTGTTTACACTACAAGTTATGTAATTTTAAACACACGATTTAACAATTAATTTATTAAAACTCGACTTTCTTATTAAAATATGTTTTTTTTTTAGTAAAAAGCAACATAGTATTGTAAAGAAAATGGGTGTACCCAAGAGCGGCAGAAATGAACTTAACAGGTAGACAATGCTTCCTTCTCATAGCCATCTATCTTCACAGAAATTTTTTCAACAAGTTGATCCTCAGCAATAGTAAGTGGAGATAGGCCAAAGTGAAATCTCTCAATTTGTTGAAATCCCTCAAATTATACTTCATCCAACATTTTATTTTAATTTCAAACTATGTTAAATATTCAAACTTCGTAGTTGCAAATAATTCCCTTTTAATCTGTGCACTACCAAACTTCAACTTTAATGTGGCTTTCCTAGACGCATATAACAAACTCTCTCGAGTCTAAAATCATAGAAAAAAGTACATTATAACTTATAAATTATAATAAATTTATTTTTATTTATTTATTTTCAAGTTTGCACCTATGGATTTACATTATGATATATGGTGAAATTATAAAAGTTAATTTACCAATGAATTACATGGAATCCAAGTAATGAGTAACCATTTATAATCAGTTTTGTTTTTGTCATCCAAGCGATAAAGGATATAGCATGGTTGCTTCTCCTCCACAAATGTCGACACCACACCATCATAATGTAAACTTACAAATTAAAGAAGCACAATTTTTATCGTAAAAAAACTAAATTAAACAAAAGGATATCGTCTTGCCATGTTCCCACAGTTTCTATAAATTTATCTGAAACTAGTATATATTTATTGTATTTCAAAGCATCCTTTTTACATCTCTACAGTTTTAAAAAAATATTCATTTAATTGCATTCATTTAATTTAAATTGCATATTTAAAATAGACTTACTAAAACTTTCTGATTTTTATCCTTGTAAATAACATCTGTGCTATTCTTTTTGTTTCTAGAGAAGAACTGCCGCAAACCATAAATTAAAAAAAGGTGATCAGGAAAGAATAAGAGGGAGGGAGGGGGGGTGGAAGCTACTGCTCAACAAGGAAAATATTGCTGCTCACCATGAATTTAAAAAAAAACGCTGATTGGGACCAGGGAGGAGGGACTGGGGGGCAGGGGGATAATTACAGGATTGGGAAATGTACAAAAACAGGGAAAAAATAAAAGAGCGAGGAAAAGTATGGGATAAGTGTAGGATTGGGTGAAAAGTACGGGGAATGGTTTGAGCTAGCCCCGGGTAGCAAAGCATGGGTACCTCCTCTAGTAAAATATAATAATAAAAAAGCGCCGAGCCTGCGAGGTGCGAAATTTTTTTTTGGCAAAATTGACAAGTTACTTTAGTATTTTTTAAAGACAAAATAATAAAATTTTTTAAAATTTCAATAAAAAATTTTTTTTTCAACTTTATTGTGAGTCACAAATGTTAAAAAAATATCGGCCTTTCGATAAAAAAAAATATTGGTGATATAATTATATCGATATATATTTTTTTGAAAATATCGATATTTCGATATTTTTTGAACATCCCTACGCCATAGTTGAAATTTATTAACAAACAGTCGAATCATAGTTAAAAAATCATAGTTAAAAAATCATAGTTAAAAAGCAACGAAGTTCAAGGATCAACATCAATATAATTTTTTCAAAGATAATAATTTCAAAGTCGTAAATCACCTGTGTAGTGAACATTTGATACAAGAATTTTCTAGTTTTCTAAACTGTTGTTACATTAAGGCTTTAGCTGTGCCGTTCCCTTCATAAATTCAGCTGTTTGCTAATTTTTAAAAGGATTAAATGTTATTGATTTTTTAAATAAAAAAGTGAGCCAGCAATGCATTGGTCAGAAGGGGGTCCCTTTTGTGTTTTTCATGCAAGTTCCCCAGACCTCACCGTGTGTGATTTTTTTCTTGCAGATGTGTAAAAGATTGCGTTTATGTTTTACCACTTCCCACTCTCCTCAATGAGCTTAAAATCGAATAATAATGGTAGTCAACTCAGTAGATCGGTATATGCTAATGCAAGTCTATGGAGAATAAAATTTTGAGTTTTTGTTGCCTGTGTGGCACAGAGGAGCCACATTTAACTTTTATAAAACAGCAAATAAAACTTGAGCACATACAGAAAACATGTGTTTTTATTATAATTGTAAATTAAATTCAATTAAAAAAATATTGAGTCACGAAACCGACGTACTCTTTTATAATGACCTTGTATTATACGGCTGCACTACTTACTATTCAGTCACACATCCCTGCAAATTCATAATTACATTGTGTCTACTACAAAATTAATTACATTAAAAAAAATATTTTTTTAATGTTAAATTGATATTGATAATGAACACTAATAGTATCAATTTAGTTTTCATTAAAATCTATTTTAATTTGGCATTGGAAAAATTTGTGTTTATAATAAATACGCATCGAAATTTATTCGCCATTCACTTACGAAAAAGCATCTTTTTTTCCTTGATAATAATTTAACATTATAAAAATGCTTTTGAATTGCATTTACGATGTGTTTCAATAAATAAGAATAACCATGAAATACATCAGAAGTATCCCTCTACCCGGCCTCTACGAGAACAACAAGGTAAACAGACTTCTCCTCAGCATCATTCTGCCTCTGCTCTTTTGGACCAACTGCTCATTCAGTTGCTTCGACGTCCTATACATGGGATTGAACAGAGAAATGGAGAGGAAATTGACCAACATCTTGGTTGTTTTAACTTTAATTATCTACGCAGTGTCTACCGTATTTTATACAATAATATTTTACTTTCGCATGAACAGCAAGCTCGTGGCTTGTCTCAAACTACCCGCTAAAACAGGGCCGGATTTCCAAATTTTCCGCCAAATTTGTTGATTTTTTTGCGAAATTTTGTTGATTTTTTTGCAAAGTTTTGTTATTTTTTTTGAAAAAATTTTTTGATTTTTTCTGAAAAAATTTTTTGATTTTTCTGAAAAAATTTTTTTTGATATTTTTGCAAAACTTTTTTGATTTTTTTGCGAAATTTTGTTGATTTTTTTACGAAATTTTGTTGATTTTTATGCAAACATTTTTTTTTGATTTTTTGCAACATTTTTTTGTTATTTTTGCGAAGTTTTGTTAATTTTTTTGAAAACATTTTTTGTTTTTTTTTGAAAAATTATTTTGATATTTTTGCAAAATTTTTATGTTATTTTTGCGATATTTTTGTAAATTTTTTTTAATTTTTTTGCGAAATTTAGTTGATTTTTATGCACAATTTTTTTTTTTTTTTGCGAAATGTTTTTGGTTTTTTTTGCGAAATGTTTTTGGTTTTTTTGGCAAAATTTTTTTGATTTTTTTGGCAAAATTTTTTTGATATTTTTGCAAAATATTTTTGATATTTTTGCAAAATATTTTTGATTTTTTTGCGAAATATTTTTGATTTTTTTGCGAAATATTTTTGATTTTTTTGCGAAATATTTTTGATTTTTTTGCGAAATTTTGTTTGATTGTTTTGTTGCGTTATCGGCCGCCCCTAAAATTGTGCCGCCCTGAGGCCCTGGCCTCACTTGGCCTATTTAGAAATCCGCTTCTGGCTAAAATCGATCTGGGCCCTGTTTCATAATGCGATTTTCGTAATTATATTAGTGTTTTGTTCAATGTACTCTGACCTTAACAATCACAAATTAATGCTAACTATCAGGGTCAGAGTACATTGAACAAAACACTAATATAATTACGAAAATCGCATTATGAAACAGGGCCCAGCTGATAAAACCTCATCCACGTTGTCTTAAATTAATGGCTAACGTTCTCATGATATTCGGCATGGCTATTAATTCTGTCGCATACTCCTATCTTTGATTCTCCAACAGATACAACGGAGAATGTACGAATGTACTAAGATGTACGAAACATTCGCTCTACTTAATTCCTGTATTTGTACAGGAGGAAAAGAAAACGAAAGACGGAAGTGTGTCAGATGCAAGGAAACAGCTGAGAGCGTACGGTACCTTATACCGCTCCTTATGGCAACTGTGTAGACTACTGGACGATATGACGTCATCTTTACTCCCTCTTCAGTTTCTCTATGTTTTTATCGTAACGGTCGACTACTTGACATTTTTCACCTTCGATCTCAGTTACAATTTATTGGCGGCTACGTTAGAGATGGCGATGAGCGCCATTATTTTTGTTTTCATCCTTTTTTTTGCTCATGAAACGAAGAATGCGGTAAGTACATTACCATTATAACCATGAAATTAGTTTACAAAATTATATAGTATCATTTTGATTGGTGATTAATTTCCAATTGATCTTATAGGCCTCGAAGACCGTGTCTGTCGCCTCTTCATCTTTCGATCTCAACGACAAAACAAACATTATAATTACTTGGTAATATATTTTTAAAAACGAGATGCATGTTTTTGCTGCGCAATAGTTTCAATTGCAGGTGAAATTTCCCGCCTCCGGTTTTATTAAACTGGACAAAAATTTGGTTCTGAATGTAAACAAATCGTAAATTTATTATCTTTCTTTAAATTAAAAGTTGTATTTTTAAATTTACCGGTACTAATTTTTTTTAAAACTTTTTCTTAAAGTAATTCAACCAATAATAAGTCAATGGGTGGTGGCATTCTACAAAATTGATAAAGGCAGATAAAATAGGAATAATTTCAATTAAAATGTAATTTAATGAATAACTTTAAAAATACACTCGCAATATAATGAAATGTTACTTGTAATTGTTAATAATTGAAATAATAACAGAAAATATTATACGTCTGCACTACTATTTATTCACACCTTACAAATTCTTAATGACAATGTGTCTTCTACATAATTAATTACAATAATAACGGGTGTCTTAAATTTTAATGAAAATGCAATATTTTTTCTATATTTACATTCAGCAACATATCCGATTTAACAATAAAAAATAAAATCTGGCATATGACTTCCTCTACTGAGTCGGCACAAGTTAACAAACTAAAGAAATTTCTAATAAATCTGCCGCTAATGCCGAGACCCCGCCGGCACGTTCCGCAATCTAGTCGGCAGGTGCACACTACAAGTCCGCAAAAACTTTAGCCGTCAAACGTGAGTGAATGCGTTGACACGTGCCGACTCAGTTATAGAGGTCATTATCCAAAAATTATTTTTTATTATTAAATCGGATATGTTGCTGAGTGTAAATATATAAAAAATACCGTAATGCATTTTCATTAAACTTTGACTGATTTATTAATGTTTTAAAACTTTCAGATTTGTTTGGACACCGGATATATAGTATATACATTTTTTGCAAATAAATTAAAAATAATTAAACTTATTTTTTTTTTATTCCATTTTAAATTGATATTGATAATGAACATTTAATAGTACGGTATCAATTTAATTTTCATTAAAATCTATTTTAATCGGTTTTTTAAAAAAAGTTTTGTTTATAATAATATTCTATTTATTAAATTTTTTTTTTGTTGTGCTCAGTAAAATTTTAAGTGCTTTTTAA
>JAQGAY010002063.1:0-11827 GCA_034698085.1 Polydesmus angustus
AATAAAATTTATTTTTAACTTTAAAAACATTTCCTATTTCGAATTTTATTTATAATAAAATTCCAGCTTCTCAAGAAACAACTTTGAAGAGTCTAAACTAATTTGAATGTTAAGTAAAAACTTAACCATCCAACTGTAAGTAATTGTAATTTTATTTTATTTTTATAGTTTAGTTAAATGCGCATTCCCTTTAACTAATTTAATTTTCAATTTATTTAATTAAATCCGCTCAATGATAAATTGCCCATAATTTTAACTCCTTAAAAGTTTTCTTTTCTTTACGCGGCGAAAACTGGTCTACCCGTTTTTCTTTTCTTTCGACCTACTCCCGCCGCCATACAGTCTAGCGACTTTCGATTTCTTTCCCTACCTTCTTCCGCGTTTGAGATTTTCCTTCTTCCGCGTTTAAGGATTTCTCTCTTCCGCGTTTAGTTCATTATATCGAACCTCGAAAGAAATATTGTTTTTATTTCTTTTGTATCCCCATTTAAATTGTATTGTCATTGAGTTAATTTTTCTTTTAAATTTCCCTATCATTTTACTAGTTTATGTTGGATTAATTTAATATTATTTAAGTAACCACATTTCCATCACAGTTTATAACCGGAAGTCAATGGTCAACAATACATCGTACTGCAGAAAGGTTGATGTTTGTTTCAAGGCCCAATTTTGTTTAAAGATTTCATTTTCTTTTATCTCTTTTATTTTAATTAAATATTTAATCTCCTCAAGATTATTGTTGGCTAACAAACTTATATTATAAATCGATCACTAAAAAAAATACACAACGCAAACCAAAGTTGTTTAGTCTTCCTCCCTTATCTTGAATTTAATTATTAATTAATTTTTCTTTTAATTATTAATGTTTATTTTGGTTTAATAAAATATAAATTTTTATTTTATTTTAAATCCTGTCTCCTGGTCACTTTATTCAATTGTCCTTCTGACCCACATGTAACATATGCTTATGCTAATGAAATTTATACAGGGTGCACATGCATTTCCTTGCAGTCATAAAAATGCTAAACTTTTATTAATGTTATTAAAAGAACTACTGTATTTTGTTAATTTTTTATGGAGTACCAGTAATATGTTTGTCTAAACGCAAATAAATTCAAATTTCAAAATAAAATTTATTACTGGTATTCAAATTTTAATTTTTGTTAATACATATAAAAGATAGTTTTGCTCAATGTTTCACAAGCAAATTTTACTGATTTATTCGTTTTTTAAAAGCTTCGTATATGTACGGACACACTATATTATTATTAATTTTAATAATATTATTATTCCTGTATGTCCATTTTTTTATTGAAGTATTGTAATTAATTTCTTTTTAGCATGATAAAATTTTTTCCTCAGTTTACGCCACTTTTAAATCCAGTTCATGCCTTAAATAATTTGTGATTTAGTGGACTCTTAGTATTAACCAGGTCACACCACGAGGAGGTGGTCCACCGTCGTGCCCGCACCCCCCCACAGCCCCCTACCCCAAATCTATCATCCAAAATCTGAACCCCTACGTAGATTCCTATGCAATATTAATTAATAATTAATTTAACTTTTCTCCCAGTAAGAAAAACCTCAGTCAGAGTTATGCTGTCGCAAAAGTTGTTCATCATTGGTTCTCTTTTCAGTTTAATAGTTGTTCATTTCAATAGTAAATTTTAGTAATTACTTTTAAAACAGCTTAATCAATTCCAAAATATTTGTTTACTTTTTTTATTTTTTTTAAATTTTTATCAATTTTTTTTTTTTTTTAATTTTTATCAATTTTTATCAATTTTTTTTTAAATTTTTATCAATTTTTTTTTTTTTTTAATTTTTATCAATTTTTTTGTTTTTTTTTTAAATTTTTATCAATTTTTTTTTAAATTTTTATCAATTTTTTTTTAAATTTTTATCAATTTTTTTTTAAATTTTTTTTAAATTTTTATCAATTTTTTTGTATTTCTTAAAATTTTTGGTATTCTTAAATTTTTTTGTAGATTATTAAAGTTTTTGGTATTCTTAAATTTTTTAGTAAATTTTTATCGATTTTTTTGTAAATTTTTTTGTATTTTTTAAAAAAAATTTATCAATTTTTATTTTATTTTTTTTAAATTTTTATCAATTTTTTTGTATTTCTTAAAATTTTTGGTATTCTTAAATTTTTTTGTAGTTTATTAAAGTTTTTGGTATTTTTAATTTTTTAGTATGGAGCAAATATTTATATCTAGTTAATTTTTCTTTAATGATGATACCTACCTTAAAAATTTGTTGTACATGTACTTGAATAAAAGAACGCGTCATTTGACCTACATCGATCCTGTTTCGAATCACCCTGCAAAATATGACGATTAAAACGCGATTTCTTATTGCGTTTTGCATCGCTTGGGGTTGGGGAAAAGGCTATCAAAGTCTTCCCAAATGCTTCGTTTGAGCGCTAACTTCCGCCCCAGCGCTTCTTTTTCCTTGCGCCCCTCTTCTTCAAAGTGAAAGGGGTGGATGACGCAGAACAAGATGGGCGCCTCTTCCCCTCGCTCCTCTTCCCTCACCACTTCGTAGCCACATTTCCTTCGCCACTGCGATCGGATGTGGAGCCAAGTGCAGCACCTCTTGCACTTGAAATGATATGAGCGCAAAGGAGCGTGCAACTCCTGGCACCCCATCTCCCTCCTTACGCATCTCACCACCTCTCCCTTTTCCAACACCAAATCACACACATCGCAACTCACCTCCACAGGGCATCGCACCGTAACCTCGGTCATTTTAAAACTTAATGGAAAAATAATAACAAAATGATAAAAATGAGAGGTTGTTTAGCACTGCTTTCCACGTCGACTTCTTGTTCAACTATGACAAAGGAATCACAGGGCGCTACCTGTCGTCTACGTGGCCCCGTCTATTGTGATTGGCTGCCTATTTCGCCTACCTGCGCAATGGGTTACTGCGCAAAAGGGGGCGAACGAAAAAGAGACGCGAGACGACAGTTGAGAAACACAGAAACCCTACATTTTACATTAAAATGTTTTATTATTTTAATATTTTTTTTGCAATATTTTATCTATTTGATTTAAATTATTCAATTAGTAAACACAACTTGAGTATCGAGGTGGTTCTTGTTCAATATTTGGCTGAAATTTATCAATGTGATAGATTTTAAAATGTTGCATTAAACACTTGAAATAGCACAAAATAGCTAATAGAAAATTTTTTAAGATTATTGAGTGTATAAATACATTATTAGACTTTACTAAATTATTTTATATGTAAACATTTATAGACAATTTCGATTCTATTAACAAATTATACAAAGTAATTATTTTTCAATAATCAAAGAGTGGTTTTCGTCAAAATTATATTTACGATGACCTAAATAAACTATGGGATATTTGTCATAAATTGTGTTGTATTAGTATTCAATGGGCACGTATTCAGTGTGTTGAATAACATTATTGAGATTTTTTAGTCAGATTTTCGCATCTGAACTTTCTTATTGAAATCTTTTCAACAGTTGAAATGCCTATGCCATGTTCTAATGCGTTGTTATTCGTCAATAACCCGGCGAAGACTTAGTATTGGTAATTGGTACATTAATCTTGATTAATGTAAATTTTGTTTGCCATCCACCGACACTTGCCTTCGTGAATTGCAAAGTGTAATTCTCATTTGGAGTTTCTCACTTGTTAAAATTAAAATAATGTGTTTCATTAGTTACTATAGTGTACAGTAAACATGGCGTAATGGTATGCAATCCCGCGTCTCCGGAATGGTGGTATGCATTTACATTGTTGGCTCTTTACAAATTCTATTCCTTTTTCTATTCCGATTTAAGATGGATTTGGGAAGACTGGTTTTTGAGGTAAAATGTAATGTATATTGTGTACATTTGGCTAGTTTTATGGCCGGATTGTCCGTCAGATTGGGGCACAGCTTTAGGACTAATTTTGTCTTATTCAAAAAGCACAATTGAAATTCAATTTAAGTCAATAAAATTCATTAAAAAAATGTTAAGTTTTTACATTTTTTACAATGACAAGATTTCATGTGGGGGTATCACTTTTTTTGCGCCACCCAATATATTCCTTTTACTATGCCGATTTGAGATGAATTTGGGAAGACTGGTTTTAGAGGTAAAATGTATTGTATATTGTGTCACAGCTTTAGGATTAATTTTGTCTTATTTAAAAAGCGCAATTTAAATTCAATTCAAGTCAATAAAATTCATTAAAAAATTTTAGAAACGAAATTAAAGAATATTTGTGTTCAAATGTTTTCCTCGAATGCTCGTTCACTATAATAGCATGAAATATCTACGATATCTAACTTCTAAGTTTATCTTCTTGAAGCTGATTAATCCGCATTTCAATCGACTTAATCAGTTTGGTGTTTTGGAATTATTTTTACCTTGATAATATTGTTCGCGTTATAGCATTTCAACTATTCCGGAGTAAGTCTGAAAACAATTTTGCTTTTTAGCGAAGTTTGAAAACATTTATTCGAATTTTTATGTTGTACCTAAAATGTGAAAACTTTGATGTTTTTACTATTTGTATTAGGCAAGAAAAGAGCAATTTATTTATGTCGAAGCATTCAATTGGGAATTGAGATAAAATTGAAACCAAATAAACAAATAAGGCTTAAAGTCATATTTATTTAATTTGAAAAGTGTAAATTAAAAACAACAAATATTAACGGTACTGTAATCCAGAAACGGTTATTTGTATTACCTTTTCAACTTTTATCTAAACAATTCATATTGTCATTATTTATGAAATGTGTGTCTTGAGTTTTATGAATTAAAACAAAAAACAATTTCCAAAAGTTGGTGTTGTTTTACCTGGGAAGGTAATACTCGGTATTTAAAATTTTACTAATACCGGTACTAAAAATAAAGGATCCAGCAAACTCACCACAAAATTAAAAGGCGATTTTCGTAAAAAAAATTATTAATTTTTCAAGGATTTTTAATGCATTTTAATCAAAATTTGTTGTTACCTCCATTGGGTTACAAGACGCACCCTAAAATTTAAACAAGATATTTTTTTACAGTATAAAAAAAGTGCGTCCTATAGTCCGCAAAATACAAAATAGTCAGTAAAAAAAGCTAAATATGAAACCATTTAGCAAAAAACAAACAATTAAAAAAAGCAAAATAAAACATTTAAAAACAAACAAAATATAAACAATATTATTAAAAACAGCAGAAAATATAATATTTCAAATTAGCAGAAATGCCACAACCAAAAAAAATTAAAATTCCTGGGATGAGTTTGAGATGATTAAATTCAAAAAATTTGTAAAATTTTTAAAATTGATTTTACGGGTACTTAGAAGTCTACAAAAATTTTTAAAACCTAACTAAAATTAAAAAACAAAACTATTTGCTTAATTTGTATCCATTTTGATATCAAAATTACAATTTAAAAAAAAAAGAGGAAGAGGTTTTGAACCCGGGACCCCCTGATCTTGGAATAATCTCTTTACCAGAGAGCCACGCTCTAACTGGCGAAAGACGATGGTTTAACTCTTAACTACAAACATTTTCAACAACCTTTTTTGCACGTGAAACCATGGAATTGCATACTATGACACTCCACATTTTTTAACTAGTAAAACATTACGGTACTACTGATGTTTAAAATATGAATAATTTAGAATTAGTTTTAATTTTTAGTCGGATTTGTGTGCCTCGTAAGCGCTCAGTTGCATTACCTGCATTCGTTTTACAGCACAGAGAGCGTTCAAACTTGCATAATTTTAAACGTACACAATTATTTTAAAAAAAATTCATATTATCAAAATAATACTCCGTATTACTTTTAGAATAATTTATTAAAATTTTTATCTTTTTTTTAAAAAAAATATTTTTAATACGGTATTTTATAAAAAATATTAGCATAAAAAACTTTACTTCTGAAAAACGTCATTTTTTGAATTTTAACTTTTTTTATGTTTTTTGAAGAATTAACTAAGAAGTTATTTTTTTATAGAAAAAAACTTTCTGAGTTTTTCTGTAAAATGGCACTATTTTTAGATTTTTATCTTTGCTAGTTTTTTTTAATAGCCGGCGGAAGTTGTAGTGTTATTTTTCGGACACCTGGTATATATCCCTCGGTTTACGCGGAAGTATATCTTTATTTGTTTACCTTATTTGTCTATGCAGTTTATTAAATACAGTATTAACATTGACATTGGAGGTTTTTGTATGACGCGGTAACTTTATTGACATTGAAAACAGATTGACAAGTGTTTGCTTAAACATGACAAGTGTTTGTCATATGATAAGGCTTAATCGGTGGCACGTGTGTGAGAGGGGAGAGTGCAAATAAAGGTTTATATAGATTATAGAGAGATGCTAGTGGAGGCGAGTGTTACGCCCTCTAGCGGAAGTAAAGAAAGTTTTTTTGCACTAAGTCTTTCTTCCTATACAATAGCGTAGGGTTACAGTAGGAAGACGCCGTCGCACAAATTTCACAAAAAAAATTTTTTACTCAAAAAAACTTTCACAAAAAAAAATTTTTTTAAAATAATTTTCACAAAAAAACATTTCTACAAAAAAAAAAATTTTAAGAAAATAATAATTATTGCATAAAATTGCTACAATAGGTATAATAAATTGCTACAACTAGCGGACGGAGACTTTGCACCAAAATAAAAAAATCTACCACACGGCCCTGATTATAATTCTCTATATTATTATGGCATTAGCGAATTAGTTTTGCTGTAGCCTGCATTGTTTAAAAACACAATAGGTGCATTCAATTAATGTTAAAAATAACGTTACTATTAAAGACAAAAGTAAAAGTATTATTGTAATTCAATTCAAAATTTAAACTTCTTGGGCTATGCTCACTTAAAAGATAGAAGCCCAAAAAATATTTTGAGTTGCTCTTGCAATAATACTTTTACTTTTGTCTTTAAAAGTGACTTTTAATATTAACTGAATGCACTTAATGTAAGCAATCAAATTCAAGCTTTCTAACCATCCTTTGCTATACAATAGAATATTGTTAAATGCGGTTGAAGGTCGCAGAGAGTAATTATTAAAAAAAGTGGTGTTCACCCTGTACCAGTCTTATTTCATCGTCACACCAGCTTAACCAAACGCAGCAGGAAAATACATATAAAAGTAACTAAAAATTCTTTTAAAATTTTTATTTGTTTACTCTTAAATGCTACTCAGAAATACATTAATTTAAGAGGAATTATGAAGCTAAAACTGTGTCGACCACGTGGTCAGAGAAATCGCCTACAATGATGATTGGGTCATGCAATGGAATGTCGTTCACTTCCTCATTTATTAATGCATTTTATTTTTCTGTTAAAAAAAATATGATTGAACTAAATCCAAAAAGAATTTGTTGAATAATACTTAATGATTTATAATTCATTTTATTATTTTCTATATCAAAGATAGTTATGGCGAATTCCAGGCGTTTAATTAAAAAGTTACAGTGCTCGGATAAGAAAGTCTCTTCCGCTGTTACAGTACAAGTTCACCAGTTCATGGACCTGGGTTTGGAACTTCGAGAGTGAAACGCGCGGCAATTGCGAGATGAACGAACGGAAGTGCAGCCTAACTTCCAGGCCCAGAATTTTGAAATTCTATAATTAATTTTTTGAAGTGAAACACTTTTTTAGCCAGGGTAAGGAAAAAAATAGAACGCAAGTGCCGTCGTCACGAATCACCGTCATGATCCGCTCTTGAACCGTCGTCATGGTTCTTCAGCACGCCCCACGATTTTGCGCTGGCGCGAAATCGAAAACGCAAACATACGACAGAAATATTAAAATATAATTTCGCGCGTGCGCGAAAATCTAATGCAAAAAATAAAAATATGTATTGAAATAATAATTAAAAAAAAAAATAAAAAAGAGCCATTACCAGTATGTTTTTTTAAAAAATATATATAATACAATGAATGATATTATTCATGCTTTTTCAAATAAAATAAAATATATTCTTTTTCAAATAAAATAAAATATATTCTTTTTCAAATAAAATAAAATATATTCTTTTTCAATTAATAATAAATAAAATATTCTTAAAAAAAAAAAATACCAGTACCGATCGATGTGTGTATTTTTTTTTTTCCACCAAAAAAAAAATTCTTTTTTATTTAAATAAAATAATTATGTTCTAATTAAATCTATATTAAATTAAACCGAAGAAATGGATAATAATGTTTTAAAAAATATATATACTGGTAGAATATAATATTAATAACATTTATTTTCCCCTAAATATTATCTAATTTGTGTTTCACTTCTGGCGTGCGTGTCAAACACACACCTTCTTGTTTTTGTATTTACGAGTATATCGGTTATAAATTTCGAAAATTAATAAATTTAATAAAATGTACTAATATTTTACTCTGAAAATATATTAATAAAAAATACTTGTAGAATATTAAAAACAAAAGCATTCATTTTCTTTAATAATTACACTTACTTTTTAGGAAGGAAATTTCAAAAATGACCACTCACCTTTACTGCATTGTCTTTCAAGCCTACTCTGACCACACCCTAACCGCTTTTAATCCCTTAGGCCTTAAGTTCATTGGTAGAAAGGCAGTGAGAATAAAGCACTGGTCTCTTAGTACAGAATTTTTTTAAAATTTAAATTAGTTAACATCTCCCATTTAATAATAAAAAACAGCTATTGGAATATGACATCTCCAACTGAGTCGGCACGTGTAACCGTGCTCGCGCACTTACTTAGACAGCTAGTGATTTTGCGGACTTACAGCCGGCACCTGCCGACTGCATCTCGGCACCTGCCGGCGTCTACTATAGAATTAATGGGAATTTCCTCGAGCGAATCAACACATGCCGACTCAGTTGTATAGGTCATATTCTAAAAACTATTTCTTATTTTTAAATGGGAGGTTTGAATTAATGTAAGTGTAAAAAACATAATAATACACTCGATACACCCACCACCTCCACTTCCGCCGTCGAGCAGATGAAACACTTCCCCGCCATCTACTTCGTCATCCAGAGCGAAGACGAGGAGGGCGACCATCTTGAAGACCACGTGGTGTGCTTCAACCGCTGCTTCGGCTGGAAACCCGTCGACTTCCTCCACGGCCAACACTTTAAGCTAATCGACAAGTCTGCTCTCGATTGTCTATCTGAGCGATCGAACGGGTCGTTGGTGATCCGGGTCTACGTGGAGCTCCCGGCCATGGCCCGCAGGGTCTTTTCTTACGATGGGTTTCTCAGCTGGAGCTTAGACAACTTCAGCCACCGGAAACACCCCGGTACCTGCCGGAATCTACCATAGGGCTAATGTAAATTTCGTTGAGCGCAATTAACACGTGCCGACTCATACTGTTGTAGAGGTGATATTCTTAAAATTGTTTTTATTATTAAATGGGAGGTGCTAATTAATGTAAATATAATAAAATTAATTCATTTTCATAAAAATTTGACTTGTTTATTTACTCGTATTTTTTAAAAACTTCGTAAATTTAAAAACACACGGTAAAATGCACTTGTGCGAGTTTCATTTGCTTCCTATGCTCAAATTAAACGCAACTATCAATTAATATTGGCATAAGACTAGGAAGCAAGAATTGCTAATATAATATTATTTTAAAAAATAAGATCACAATTGTACCAATTACCAGTGGTAAAATCAAAAATACTGTATTAATTTATCATTATGCAACACGATTTTACTAAAATACTAAATACAACATGGAGCAGAATACAATATCTAATTTTACACAATTTGAACTACGTTTTAATCTTTGTTATTATTATTATTATTTTTAAGAAAATTGATTTAATCAATAGATTAAAGTCTACTTAATAATTTTTCTTGCAAAATAAGTTTGTAAAACACGACAACTTGTGAAATAAGTGATTGTCCAATCTTAAAAACAAAAAAAAATCTTATTAAAATAATAACTTAATCAATTAAAAAAAATTTAGAAAAAAATATGTACAGTTACCACTAAACTCAATGCTCTGTCCACTTTAAAAAAACCGGAAGCTGAAAAAGACTGCTTGAAATACATGGCTTGAAGAGAAAAGTTTTGCAACTGAAAAACATTTTAATAAAAACACAAATTAAAAATGTAATTATAATTTTAAAAAATAATATACAGAACAGTATTAATACTTCAGTTTTGACAGCTTTTGTATCGCGCTAAAAAAATAGGAAATAACTAAGATGGATAATTAATGCTGCTAATGAGATTGTAATAATAATTACAGTTTTTTGAGTGAGGTAAGCGACGTTGGGAACGACGAAAAAAACGATGAATACAAAAACATAGCCCAGAAAAGTTATGATGCTCGTCCCTTTAACATCAGTAAGGGTAAAAGCCAGCGCACGAATTGAGCGCAAGTAGAAGTTGGTAAACATAGTCAGCATGAGTGGACCCAGCATTCGGTCCAGTCGAATGGACAATTGGCATAAGTCACGGTGCAATCCCATGTATTGTCTTATCTTCTTCACTTGCATTTCACAGCTCAACTTTTCATCTGCATTTTCTTTGATGTTCACTAAAAGTTGGTCGAAAGCAGACTTTAAAATGCTTTGCAAACAGATGTACATTACGTAGGGGTGGGTGCCAATAGCTGTTGAATCCATATATTGTTTTAATAGGCTAATAAAAAGAGTTAATATAGTAGAAGGATCTTCGTAAAAACGGTAGATATAAGGTTTAAAACCCCATAAGCAAAACATAATGTATAATTCCACTTGTATGGATTCAAAACCAATCAAAAAGAGGAAGAGAAGGCAGACGAAGCGTTGCAATTGATGCATTTTAGGCTTCAACAATTGATCGACGGTGGAGTGCAGCTGCAAGTAACTCACCAGCTCTTTTCTTAAGCAAAAGTGGTTGAAATAGATGCACAGAAAGTTGTACAGTATGTCACTGACAAGGGACAAATCCTGCAGAAAATCCATCAACTGCACAGAGTTATAAGCTATATAACCAATACAAACATACGCTGATGTAACGAAGCCATAGAGAAGATAAGTGAAGTTGAGCATGGGTATGACGTAGTTGATAATAGCTTTGGTCCACTTTGACCACTCTCTTTTTTCGTATAAGCCAGGGAGAGGAAAGCACCCTGTATACTTGCCCACCACTCCCATCCATAGGTAGATCTCTAGCATGTAATTCTTCTCACCCATTTCATGAGACATTAAGGCCAAAGTTCAACTGTTCTTCTTTGATAATGAGTTGGAATAATTTCATCTTTTTGAAGTCAAACAATAATTAAAAGTGTCTTCTTCTCACCAACCAACACACGCGCATTGAGAAGCTCCGTTATTAAAATTTGTCATTCATTATTTTATTGATTATTCACTTTTAAAAAATATTTTTAAGTTTTGCATAATATCTACTATATTAAATTTGAATTTAAATGTTTTCCATTATAATAACGTTTTTATAAAAATAAAAATAAAATTTTATCAAAAAAAAAAGTTTAATTAAATGTTTAAAACGAGGAAATTATCGATTTCCATTTAATATTTGCTATTCGCGTTTCATTTTTAAAAAAATGTTTTTTATTCAGTAATAGTAAAAATGAAAAGGCATTGTTATTATATTTTGTTAAAATCGATAATTATTTGAATTCGATAACATACTCCAATTAACTTTTCAATGTCAAAAATTAAATGCATTTTTGAAATTGTTTTTTTTTTTATTCCAGTGTTTTTTTAATGACTACTATTGATTCTACCATAATATTTAAAATAACAAATTTTAAAATGCATTTTTTAAATACACTGAAACCAAAAACAAGAGGGTGTGTGGTTGACACGCACGCCAGAAGTGAAACACAAATACAATAAAACCCGGCTATAGTGCGATTC
>JAQGAY010002064.1:0-11826 GCA_034698085.1 Polydesmus angustus
TATTTGGGTCACTGTGACTTCCGGTTTTGGGCTCTTATGCACTTAACCCCTCGTTTCGATGACCCCGCATGTAACATTTTGACGAAGTACAGTATAGAGAAAACTGAGGAAAAAGCTTCACAAGTTCAAGAATCGCCAAGCAGACTGATCTCTTCCGAGCATTCAAACGAAAATGATCTCAGATTTTAATATACTGTAATATTAAATCGTTATTATGTGCATTTTAAACTAACTGTAATATTTTTATTCCTTGCAAGTATTAAATAAAGTTGCGAATTCAGTATTATAATACAAACATGTGCCAACAAGAATACCAGGGTTACACTGTAAGTGCTACCAGATAACATGAAAAATCCAGAAAATTCCTTTCATTTTACAGTACTACTTTTCTCCCTTGTCTGACCACACTTTTATTGACTTAAGAGGTCAAATTTTACCACTTAAATTTTTTGTCATTTTAAGATCGACTTACTTAGGGAGTTAAATGCGACTTAAAATGTAAGTAACGTTCGTGGAATTGGGTCTAAATATCTAGAAAATACGGCGTCAATAAGTTGGTGTTTCTTTGACATTATTAATTGTCAATTTTAAAATTTTTGTTAAAAAATTAATTAGTGGTTGTGATTGAGGTGTAGCAAAGATTATATTCAAATCGCAGTTATGGTAAAAAATTAAAACGGGCAAGCAATAATAAAAAAATTAAAAGTAGTTGTTTTTCGCGGACGCGCGAAAACCATTTAGGCCCAATTTCACGAACGTAACTAAGTTTATTCATTTAAGTTAGTCTCGATTTTGTAAGGTTTGGCGCTAAACTTAATTTGCTTTGCACCAACGGCACTTAGGCAAAACTAAGATTGGTGAAAATGTGGTTGAATATCAACCCAAATTCAGCGCACGTGAACATTAAAAACAGCAAAATATGAATTTTTCTGCTGTCTTTAATTTCCTCGCTTCAACCAAGATCGTGTTCCAACTTTAGAATGCTGCGATTGCGGATTTCTACGGTTACATTTTTAAAGTTTATAAAATTTACTACATATTTTGACGAAGTGCAAGTACAATATAGAGAAAACGAAGGAAAATGCTTCGCAAACAGGAATCGCCAAGTGAACTAATCTCATCCGAGCTTTCGAATGAAAACGCTATTCTGTGCAGTTCTAACTAATCGTAATATTTGTATTCTTTAATTACCAAAAAATATTAAAAAAATTGTGATATCATTCTTATATACATGTAGTGTAATGTTGTTATTTTTGTATTCCTGGTGACTGTTCGAAAGTGCTACCAGATAACATGAAAAATCCAGAAAATTCTTTTCATTTTTGTTCTTTTCTCCCTAATCTGACAGCACGTTTTCCATTTAAGTTTAAAGTTATGACTTAAGTGGTCAAATTAGACCACTTAAGTTTTTTGCAATTGTAAGATCGACTTTGGCTCTAAGTTTGGTTCGTGCAATTCAATTTGACTTACTTAGGGAGATAAATGGGTCTTAAAATGTAAGTAACGTTCGTGCAATTGGGCCTTAGATTCTAATATTTAAGTCGTATATACAGTATTGGTGTTTTCGATTTTGCACAAGCGCGAAAACCGAATTTCCGTGCACGTGCGTAAACCCAACTAATTACGTGTGTCCATAAATATACGTCGTCTAGAAAAGGCGAATAAATAAGTCAAATTTTAATGAAATTGAATTATTTTTTTAATATTTACATACAACAACATCTCCGATTTAATGATAAAAAACCATTTTTAGTATATAACCTCTCTAACTGAGTCGGCACATGTTAATACGCACTAGCAAAATTTTCAATTTAAAAGTCGAATAAACAGGTCAAATTTTAATAAAAATAAACTATATTTTAATATTTATTTATAACAACAGCTCCGATTTAACAATGAAAAATAATGCATTGCATGTGTGTGACCTCCTCCACTGAGTCGGCACATGTTAACTTGATTAGCAAAATTTTCAATAATTCGCTTGCACATGTCTGACTGAATGGTGCCAAAGAAATTTTGATGAGCGAATTAACATGTGCCGACTCAGTTGTAGTGGTCATATTCTAAAAATAGTTTTTATTATTAAATCGGAGGTGTTGTTGTATGTAAACATTAAAAAATTTATTCATTTTCATTAAAATTTGATTCTGCTGAGAATACTTATATGGGGTCATTGAAGTTTGAGCTGTAAGGTAGAGAAAGAAAAAAAAAACAGGATGAGATGAGAGGAGAGTAGAGGGTGAGATTAGGTTTGGCAGAAAAATATCATTAACATGACTGGCATGTAGAGAAGAAATTTGTGTAATTTATCGTAATAAATTTCAGGGGTAATTCAAATTTTGTTATTAAGCAGAAGATATAAATGATTATCGTAGTACACGCAGGTGGGGTGAGGGCCTTCTGGTGAGTAGTGGAATGTACGCACTCTTTTATTTAATTTGTTTTGTTTTAAATTTATTTTTCTTTTGTTTATTTTTTTGTATTTTTATTTTAAGTTATTTGGTGATGTGTTTATTTTTTTTAACTAAGAGAAAAATTTGAATATTTTGCATAATGACATTTTTGTTTATTTTAACTTTTTTTTATTGCTGTTCTTTGTAATATTTCTTTATGTTGCATTTAATAACTTTGTAATTTTTAATTTGTGCTGATTTTAACAAGTTTATTTTGCTGCTTTAAATTGTCATATTAACAAATAAAATTTGTTAATATGACAATCTCCATATTTAATTAATGTCCATTTTTAATTAATTTTAAATTTTGAGTTGTGTTTTTCAGTATTTGCTAAATTTAAATACCTACTTTGAGTTTTATTTTTGATTTATTTTCTTGCAAAATATTTAACAGGTGCTCCTTGTTACAATGATGAATTACCGGTACCGTACTCAATTTATTTTTAATAATGGATTGAGTAAGTACTATACAGTATATTATATTATATATATATATGACAAACTGTAAAGAAAAACTCATTCTTACCAGTTTATTTTTATTTTTCTATCAAACGGACTTAATTTTTTGAATATGCCTAGTGTTTTATGTATAATAATGGGTTGTCGTTAAATATATTTCTGTTTTTCAAAGTTTACAATACTTAGATAAGTGTTTTGCTCTGTATTTAACCTAAATGGTTAGTCTAAACTCGCATCAATTTGTAAGTGGAATATTTAGCTCCATTGTACTTTCCAGTTAAACTCACTGAACATAATTTGAGAAGTAAAAGCGAAAACAAACATTAATTTTAAATTTTTGATTTTTTATCTACAATATATATAGTATTCAACTAAAACTGATTTTGTTGTGAAGTTTGTATTGAATTCCAATCTTTTTAGCCATTGACAACAAATTTAATATAGTTTGTTGTTAGATACAAACTTAGATGTTGCAAAAAGCATATTCAGCATAAAATAAATAATATTTTATTGGAAAATTCTTATACAAACATTTTTACTTGTTAACATTTACGTGAGCAAACAAGCACACTGTTTGATCAATTAACCTTCACGACTTTCAATGAATTGCATTTAAAAAGTTTTACAGGTCTAAATTGAAATTCAATATTTTTGTGCCTTGACTACGAATTTAACACATTCTGTAGTTAACAACAAACTGCTGTTTTTAAAAAAACTTAACAGCAAGATAATAATATTTTATTGGAAATTCTTAAACAAACATTTTCTGGTTTTAACGTAATTTCACCAGACATATAGATCAATTAACCTTGACAGACTTTCTATAAATATATAAGAAATATTTTTGTGCTATTGTTATAACAAGATGGTGTCGTTAATGAGTATTTCTCTTTCGGCAGTGGACCAAATTCAGGGATCGAAAGACCAGAGTAGGAAGAGGATATGGTTCCTCTTCCTTTCCATTTCTTCACTTTTGGCCATCTACCAAACAGCTCAACTCATTTCAGCATATTTTGGGTATTATGTTTAATAATTATTCTTGTTTAATTATAACATTTAATTAAAATACTTTCTTTCTGCAAAATTAATGCAAAAGAACTAAGTTTGCATAAATGTAAATTGTTTGAATGCTTAAATAGAATTTCGATGAGTAGTTTTCTAACTGAGGAATTAACTGCTGATGCTTATGATTACACTATTTGCTTTGGTAATCCAACTTACATCGAAAATAATAATGCCAACAGAAATTCAATTTTATTAAAAGTAAATTATTTGTATTTTAAAAAGATTTTTTAAAGTATTTATTGTGAACTTTATCAGATAAAAAGCTTGGACTCTTCATGTAACATAACATCTCCATCACTTTTTTGTCTCTCTCTTTTGACAGAAAAAGAAAGATATGACATAGGGTTTGATGTTACAAAAGTTCATGTTTTTGACTTTTTATTCAAGTAAATATTTAGCTATCAGTAATTTTGAGTGAGTATTTCTAATCCAAATTTTTATCTTCTAAATTATGTGATGCACTAATCAAACATTGGCTGTAAAAAGTGTTTTTAATAACTTGTACTATGGTAATTGCATAACTGTAGAAAGCAAAAGTATTTCATTTTGAAATTGGTGTTCTGTATGCTAAAACTTAATTATGTTCAATTAGCCTTTTTCCACTCATTTTTGCTTTCTTTGGAGCCACAAATGAAACTACAATTTTTTATTCATGAAAAAGAAACATTTCCTCTTTTCAAACCAGAAGATAAAGTGGAAATTTTTTTTGTAGCAAATTTATACATCGCCATACATGTCAAAAAAGTAAATAATATTTTAAGTTGCGATATTTTTACAAAATTAAAAATATTTAAAACCAACAATTAGGTATGATTGATTCAATTATTAGATTTAATTATAACATCTAATTATTAGATCAACTTTAGCTGAATCTTGTGGGATCATTATCTACATTTTAACTTGTTGTCACTGCATTCTGTCTGTCATGAGTTTCGTTTATACAGTGAACCTATTATGAAACCACCTCAAAAAACTCCCTTTGATAATCCCGTATTCATCCATTTCCTGAATGCCAACCACCTATAATTTAAGATTGATTACCAATTTAAAGTCACATTTTTAATGTCATATTTTTAATAAATATATATTAAAAATGTGTAGTACTGCAATCAGTCGGCTATTTTTTTTAATGATAGATGATTAGAAAAACTGTTGAGAATTTAAGACGACTTAATACCCAGTAATAAATTTCAATTAAGGGTACCGGTATTGTTTTTGTGTAAATTAACATTTGACAATAATTCACTAGATTTTTTTTAGAAGAAAAAGTTTTTTAACCCTCCGTCACTCGCAACTCATCTATTAGATTATTGTGTCATAAATTTTAAGTAAATTCGGTTTTAAATGCCAATCAAGTGCTGTCTTTTTGTATATCTTCCTAAAACAAGTGTATAAACTTAATACATGATGGTCTGCTGTTATTCAATGTTCTAATTAATTTTTATAGCCAATTTAATCTGCCAGATTAGATAAGCCTAATCTTAATTTTTTTTTTTAAATTTTAAAGAAAACTCTGTAATTATAAAAAAACTTTTATAATGTTTAAAAAGTCAATATAGGTACATAAAATTAATTTTAATACAAAATATAACTATTTATAGTGAAAATAATCTGATAGTTACATTGAGACAACTGACAATGTTAACTTTTTTTACCATAAAATTTTTTTTTCAAAAATGAATTAACTAAGTCAATAAAAGGTCACAATTACTTGAAAACATAATTCATCTAATTATTTAAACTTTATTTAATTTAAAATAAATACTTAAAACCATTTTTTCTAGCTTTTTAAGTTATGAATCTAATAGATGAATTGCGAGTAATGGTGTTAGTTTTGGGTTGGGAGTGACGGAGGGTTAAAAAATGATTATTTTAAATTACACAAGAGGGTCTCACTTTAATGCGCCACTTTAAAACAAATTATTATATGAAGATGCAAACCGGAAGTTAATAAAATAGTGACGTAAAAAGTTGGGTTAATAAGTAAAAATAAATTTTACAGGCCAATTTTCGCCAAGAAACAAGCTATCGCACAAGAGGTCACGAGGGGGTATCACTTGTTCTGCGCCACCCGATATACATAGTCTGTATAAAAAGTTTCGGAAATAATTTTTTTCTGATGTGACCAGACGTCGCAGTGCACAGACGTCAAGTGGGCTCAGTAGTGGGAGGTCTGGCCTCCAAAACGCACCAAGGGTCAGCTGCCTGTTACCATTTGTTCAGGCTAGATCGCCTTTTCAGTGGACCTTTGTCAAGTGACTCGGTGCAAGCTCACAGTGTAATCACGACAATTTCACCTAGCCACACCTGCTCCAAGGTGACCAACTACCTGACAAAAAAATAGCGTCTCCACAATTCCCCAACCCCTTTACAATCCTAACTTGGCCCCAGTAGACTATTTTCTATTCCTAAAAGTAGTTAAAGTTAAATCTTTCCTCAAAGGACACTACCATGTTACCCTATGGCATGTAGGGTAACATGGTGGCAAGCTTGCATGCATAACCTAAAGGACCTTCCGGAATCCGCCTACACGGGAAGGAGCCTTTAAGTGATGGAAAAGTGTATTGACGCTTAAGGAATAAAACCATTTTTGGAATATGACCTCTACAACTGAGTGGGCACGTGTTAACTTAATTAGCAGTTTTATCAGTTTAAAAAGCAGTGTCCATAAAAAAATGCTTAATACTAATTAGTATTAAATCCTTATAATAATCAAAATATTTTAATGACACATGGATAAACAAACTTTATAGACTTTTTTAACATTTAAATGTTATTTTCTGTATTTAAAATACCCTCTTCCGGTCACAATATAAGCAGTAGAGCACATCATGCTTACTCACTGTGCTCTGCATTAATTCCAATTTGAAATTGTCTTATGTCTGTAGCATACGTTGACCATATTTAAATATGGGTTACTGAAACAGAGCGCCTATGTAAAATACATGCATGAGGCGAATTCGATGAAATTGGAATTAATGCTGATCACAACGATTGAGTTTGATGGATTTTACTGCTTCTGTTGTAACTGGAACTGGATATTTTAAACAACAAACAAGAACAATTCAATGTTAAAAAAAAAGTTTTTAAAGTGAAATTTATCTTTGTGTCATTAAAATAATTTAATTGTTATATGGATTTAATACTAATTTAGTATTGAACTATTTTTTAAGCCCACTGTGTATATAGTAATACTTTAATTAGTGTAACTCAGCCACATTGTTTGAAATTACACTGATGCCGCACTAAATATGGTAAGACAGTATATATTTTTCTTAAAACATCACTAGTTGAAGAACACCTCAATTTGAAGTTTACTTTTAAGTGGTCCTAATACTAGTGCTAAATTAGAAAATTTACTGTATTACCATTGTCAAGCACTACATGGTGTCCGTAAAAAAATATTCAAAACTTCTAATAATAAAACTATTTTAATGACACATAAATAAACTTTAAAAACTTTTTTTAACATTTAATTGTTCTATTCTGTGTTTAAAATACAACACAAGCAGTAGAGCGTATCATGCTCACCCACTGTACCCTACTCTGCATTAATTCCAACTTGAAATTGTTTCATATCTGTATTATACGTTGGTCCACTTTTTCCATAACCCAAACTTAAATTAGGTAAAATATGGGGTGTAATGCAAGAAAAGGTTTACAACTTCACGAGGCAAAATAGCGAAATATGGAAGTGAACGCACGCAGGTGAGACAGCGACAGTTTAGATAAAGCTGGATTTAGGGCGGCGCACAGGGAATGGTCAACTCATTTAACTGCTCATATTGTGACCGGAAGAAATTAAGTTCTTTATGTGGCACTGAATTATTTTGATTAAGTTATCGGTATTATAAAGATTTAATACTTATTTAGTATTGAACGTTTTTCTACGGACACCATGTATATGAGCTCAGAAGTAAAAGTATCAATATAAAATGATGTAAACAAAACCCCATTAGTTTCCATATTAATTTATTAGTGTTTTGCAGACTATTTATTTGGATAGTGCATGGCCTTATAATGGTGCATGTGCCATTGATCATCCAAAAATTATGGGGTGGAACAATTTTTCTGAAAGCGATCGTATAATATTGTCTTACAAATATTCAACAAAAGTAAAAGTTATTTAAAATAAATATCAAACAGAACATATTTATCAATTTTTTTTATTACAAAATTACATTATTCCATGGGCGTAAGTAAATTTTAAAAATAGTTTTTTCTATATTTAATGCAGGGATGCGCAGACCAATGTTTATACAATATGACATTGACCTATTGTAAATGTATAATATCTCGTCTGATGATGGGAGCAAATGTGAATCACAAACCCCTGTGTTCACAAAGTAGCTTTTATTTTATTTTTTTTAAATTAATATACAATTACAGTATTTTAATCAATAATTGTTCTTAGTTTGTAACAAGATCCCTCAAGATAAATTGGATACAATGTGTGACTGCCAAACACCTTGCCAGTGAGTTATTAATTATTCAAAATTCTATCTTTTTTCGGTTTTTGAAAACCATTTGTAGAAATTAAAGATTATTTGATAATGACAATATGCATAATGACTACTATAATTTTTTTTTAATTTTAGGAATTTAAAAACAGCTGTTGAAGCATTTTCATCAGGAATAAATGAGTTGGGACCACAATCAGCAAATGTAAATAAACTATAGTTTTTAATTTTAAATTAGTGTCTTATCGCAATGCACAAATTAAATCTTATGGCCGAAAAGGTGAAGAATAACATCACCTAATAGAACATTTAACTTCATTCACACCTTAATCTTAATTGCTATTTCTGTTGTGCAGCTATTAATTTATGTTTTAAGAAATTAAATTTTTCAAATAAAAATATTAGGGTTATTAATAATGAGTGAAAGAAGTAAATAACTTGTAAATAAGTAAATAAATGTAATATATTGTTACAAATAAGACAAATTAAAGTATACTCAGTCCCTTGTTATTTAAACCTGAGTTTGGTTGATCAAGATAGGATTGCAGAAACCTCTAATTCAGTGCAATAATTGTGCTAAATGAATTCATTATTTCAACAATGTTTAAAATATTTTTGTTTTAAGATGATATCAGCTGCGTTAATTGAACAACAAAACAAAACTATTGGTTCTGTACCCTTCAAAATTGATAGGTGAATTTATAATTTAATGTATGTTACTTTTGATGTATGATCCCAATAGCTTTAAAAATGCTAATTCTTTAATTTGTTAAACAATTCAACTTAAAAAAACTTGACCTTGCCTATCTGGAAAGGGAGAGATACCTTTTTCTCAGACCTGCCAACAAACATTTCAACTTGTGGTATAGATGTAAAACTCATGCATTAAACTTTTCACTTAGAATTACTGCAAGACTTATTGCTAATACTAAAATGCCAATACTGTATTTTCCTACAAAAAGCTTTATGGCAAATGTTGAATACAAACAGCCACAATTAAAAGTAGTATTTTAACAGTTTTTATTTGTAAGCAGTAGGTGAATGTGTTAAACCTGTGCAGTGGAATTTTATATCTCAAAAATTAATTTTTTTAAAGTTAAATGTTAGTGTTGAGTCATTGTCAATTTTAACTTATAAAAATGAAATACTTAAGATTGGAAACAGGTTTAACATTTTCATCTCAATTTTAAGCTTCAAGTTTAACAAATAATAATTATGTTGATGAAATTTTTAATGTAGTTTGAGGATGTCCTAAGCAGCATAGGTGGAATTTGGGGTTTGTGGATTGGTCTGTCTTGTAGCGTAATACTTTCTGTGGGATTGAGTACCCTATGTAATGCTATTCCAACGGGACACAAGAAAGTCTCCAAAAACTTCATTTACTTATTATACAATTTCATAAACTATTTGGGATTAATGGTCATTTTTTCAGCATGCGCATGGCAGATCTACTTCACCATTGATGAATATTTAAAGTACAAAATTATATTGTATTTGTTTTCTAGTTACTTTGTAAAATTTTTTCATTTAATTACAACTAAAAATTAAATTAACAAACCTTAAACCATTTAAATTTTCAGCACTAAAAATAGCAATGATAATTATAAAAAAATTTTAATTAAGTCATTTTGCTCAACATGCTCTTGCGAGACAAGATTATTTATATTCATTAGTTAATACCATTTTTCAGTAAAATTAAATTCCTTATACCCAATTGCATATCCAGGGTGAAACTCAGATACTTTTTTTTAAATGCTAATAAAATGAACATTTTCTTTCTAAAAAAAATTTTTTCTACAATGAAAGAAATCCATTTTGCATTTAATATTGTTTATAATATGTAAACTAAAAATCACACAAACTTGCTTTAGCTAAAGAATGTTGTTCAACAAAAAAATTAATAAACATCCTAACACTTGCATAGGTAAACAGGAGAAATATTTTGAGTTAGTGCAGACAGAATGGTTTCTATAATATAGGGTCTTTCAAAAGTTAAGACAAAAATAAATTTGATGTATAACAAAGGTTTTTAAGTAAAAATTAAAAAAAAAATTTATATTTCTAAAGTACACATGATAGGGTTATGTGTGGAATATAATTTCGAGTTGATGGCTTCATGGCTTTGATGGTGCATCCGGTCGCTTTTGTCGAAATTTTGCCATAGACTATTGCATGATCTCGATTTTTGGTTATGTAATTTACGCCGTTGGACTTTTTTTTAGATTATTTAAAGTCCAAGGTTTATGTCAACAAGCCCGCCACCACCTTGAAGGAGGACAAATCATAAAAAAAACTTTTCTTTTTCTTTTTTCTTTTTAGCTTTTAAATAAAGAAAGTATCTGCGCTTCACCCTGTATAATAAAATGCAAATGCATAAACATCGAAATATTATTCAATATATTTAAACATGATATTTACTTTTTATATTAAGGTTTAATGTAATTAGCATAGAGACGATTGAGCCCCAGGATTCATTTCCTAACATTTATGTTTGCTCATATCCAATTATTTATGTGGAAGGTGTGGATTTAACATTAAAAGAAAATGTGATATTGGCAGAAAAAATAAGAATTTTGAAGCTGTTTCTGGGAAAAAACAAATTCTATGAAGCAAGTAACGTTCATTACATAAATTATCATATACTTGTGGATGGTAAAAACTATTTTGTAAAATTAATGAATGCACTGTTTTGTCACTATGTTGCAATTCTAAAATTAAATGTAGCATTAGTAACACTAACACTAAATTTGCTGTGTAAACTTTAGACCAGTTGGCATTGACCAACAGACTACCTGTTATGCAATAAATAGAGGGTGTCCCGTAATTTAGAAAAAAAGTAATTTTCATAGAAAACAAAGGTTTTTATTTAAAAGTTAAAATTTTTTTTATATTCATAAAGTACACATGATAGGGTTATGTATTCCATTAAAAACCCATTTCTGGCATTTATGGTTTTGATGGTACATGCGCTCATTTTTATCGAAATTTTTCCATAGACATTTTGCATAAATGTGGCTGAATTTCATTAATGTGGCGCTCAATTTCGTCTATCAAGGTGTATGTGTTTGTAAGTTTGTTGATCTAAACATTAGATTTAAAAAACCCCAAAGAAAAAAAACTGATCTTAAGTCACTCGTACAACACGAAGCATGAATCACTAGAGTGTTGCTGAGACTGATGACCATCAAAATGGCACCATGGCCGGACATTTCAAGTCCTTTGCAATTTTTACTTTGAGGTTTTTTAAAATCTAATGTTTAGACTAATAAACTTACAAACATCCACGCTTTGATGGACGAAATTGAGCGCCACATTTTTTTTTTTTTTTTTTTTATTATAATTGACAAGTGATCCAAAATTGTACACTCAAAGCAATAGATTAGCCGACA
>JAQGAY010002065.1:0-11814 GCA_034698085.1 Polydesmus angustus
GTAAAAATAAGTTAAAGATTTTTCTAAACAGATGGGTCGTTTACTTCCATGGTTAATCCTGGCTCTGGTTATTTTTGCACAATGAATGAGTTAGAGGGATCACAGGACAGTGATGGTTCGAAAAACATGCTGGTTAAAGCTATCTGCAACAATAGATGTTTCGGTAACAGAACATGTGTGTACAGATCTCGTTGGCTTTGTGTTGATTTAGTCATTGAATAAAAATGATGTGCAATTCAATCGAAACATAACTAAAAAAAAATTTTTTGGAGTCAATCTTATCAACTTTTTATTTTTATTTTAATACTAGCTCTATTTTTTTTTGTAAAACACTCGTATAGGGAACATCCATAAAAGGCGTCACGTAAATTTTTAACTGATTTTTGTTCCCCCTTGCCCGCCTTTCTTTCCCCCATCTCCCCCCTCCTCTTCTATGTCACACTTGGGCACAAAAAGTCAACCCCCCCTCCTCAGATATAACGTCACAAATATCGAGAATTGTGCCCAAAACTCGATATATTGGCCAAAACTTAATTTTCAAAGCAGCGCATTTTGATTTGTTATGACGTTACAAATTTGCAAACTCCATTCCCCTCCTTATGTTAGTGACGCCGGGGCCTGCGCTGGTTTTATAAATGGCATTAATAATTTTGCACTAAAAAAATGTAACATTGTACTCTGAGGAAATAAATTTGAATCTCTGAGGAGCAAAATATGGTCGCACTTAATGCCGGATTGCACTGTAAGCGTATTTGGCGAATACTACAGGCGAAAGTTGGGTCCTTACATTTCGGACACCCACATTTAAAATTAAATTATGTTGAAGTTTATTGATTCTCCAAAATGTATTCAAAGTTCAAACGTACTGTATTGTGTTTAATAAAAGCTTTTTGAGAAGTTTGGTTAATTTACTTAGCTTTTTCTTTAAGTATTTGTAATTTGTCCACTTGTTTTCCATGCTTGTTTACTCTTCCGTAGCGTTACTATCGTTTTTACGATTTTTACAAGATTTTGATGATTAATTTATAGATGTTAGAAATGCAATAAAAAATAAAATACATACCGGGTAATATGTTTTGATAAAGTTTTGATTTGGTTTAAACTGTAAACCAAACCGGTACGTATAATTATTCATAAATGTACATCTTTTTTTTAGTGGAGCGCTCACTACTTT
The DNA here is from genome assembly GCA_034698085.1 of Polydesmus angustus. NCBI lineage: Eukaryota > Metazoa > Arthropoda > Diplopoda > Polydesmida > Polydesmidae > Polydesmus > Polydesmus angustus. The sequence continues at coordinate 1,175 of JAQGAY010002065.1, forward strand.
ACATTAATAAAATTATTATTGGCCATTTTAAATATAAGCAAAAGCAATTGCTATTAAATTGTTTGTTTTATTTTTTTAAAAAAAACAATGATTATAAAATTATATTATTAATTTAAAGAAAGCATGCGAGTATTAGCTACAACATTAATTATTTTGTATAATAATATGTACGCTGTATAAAGTTGTAAAAGTTATTTTTAAGTTACTATCGTCTGAAATGAATAAAATACGGTAATTTTGGACAAATAAACTTACATTAAATTTTAAATTGAAAGTTCTAAAGTTTATGGCAAGCAATGTAAAAAAAAAAAAAGATTTTATTGAAAGATAGAATTTTATCATTAAAAATTAAATGTGATAAGTGATAAGTAAATAGTTTTTTTTAACAATTATACTGTAGTAAAGAAAACTCCTTCAGTTCCTAACGTGTACGTGTGAAAGTCAAAAGTTAATAAAGAAAATAAAATGAGACAATAATATTTTAGGAAAAAAGTTTTAATAATTATTGAGAAATGGATAAAGGACATTTACACAATTACAGTACCGGCACTGTAATATAAAAAAAATGTAAAAAAAAAATTTTTTTTTTGTAATCCGTCACCAACAGCAGATTTTTGAAAAAAAAACAACTGAGGGAGCTAGAATTAAAACTGGGGGGGGGGGGGGCTAAGCCCCTACTAGCCCCCCTTGGCGCCAGCGTCAGTGGTTTGTCTAACTTTACACGGCTATTTATTAAAAAAAATCTTTAGCTTTAGTTTCATTTTTAAGGGAAAAATTGCTGTGAGGGGACTGAGGCCTAAGGAAATGGGTCTTATGTGCAACGCCCTATAAGAAAATGGTTCGTGGTATAACCAGTGTTCAAGACGGGAATTTGTTGAATGTGAGCCTCTTCAAAAAGTTTAGGCTATTTTAAATTTTTTTAAAAAAATTGTTTTGAATTTTGACAAACATTTTTCTTTTCTTCGCAAAAGGTAGAGACAGCGGTCATAAATGAGCGTAGTTGATCATCTGTGTCACACCTTTTGTTGACACCACTCGTTTTATTATATTATTAGGAAGTTATGCACGGTACCCACGGTACCCGTCATAAATCAAAAGGTGAAACTTTTTTTGTTCACTGAAGTAGACAGTAACTACTTTAACACATATGTTTATGAAATTAAGTGTAACCAAAACAAAATAATTCTTTGTAACATTTCCATTTATTAAATTTACAGACCTTAAACCCCTATTTCAGAATTAAATTTCGAAAATGGACATTTAAAATCAAATCTTTAGTTTTTGTTTCTAAAATAGCCAGTTTTCTTCATAATGCTATTTTTGAACTTTACAATTTGCAAAAAAAGCAGTTTTTTTCCACTACCGTCAAAGTTAAATTGGCGTTTGTATTATGTAATTATTAGTTCTTCATAGAAATATTTCTTATAAGGAATTATAATATGTTTTACTAGAATAGCAACTATTGTTAAGGAACTGGTCCCAAAATTTAAATGTGTCTTCCTTATTTTTGTACTTTTGTGTTTTTTTTCCTGAAAAAAATCTTACAAAAACTTTGCTTGTTAACCATCTCTTTTATGTGCTTGGTTGCTAATATTGTGTCTTGTTTTTGGATGGAAAATTATTGTTTTATTTGAAATACTCGTACTATTGAGAAGTTCTGCGTGAGCATGGTTTTTGGACCATGTAAACGGCTGAAGTGTCGACCGTCGTCAACCAATTTCATTTGAAAATTTATTATTTAATCGATTTTGACTAAATTATATGTGTTGCAGTTCAAACCGTTTTTTAGTCTGAACCAGTTCTGCCTAGTCCAAATCGGTTTTGCCGAAGCGCGTTTGACCAAACTGGTATCGCCTAGGCAATACTAGTTCTGCCTAGGCAATACCAGTTCTGACAAATGCGCTTCGGCATAGCCGGTTTGGACTAGGCAGAACTAGTTTACCTGACTTGAGAATAGACCAGCTAGTAAACAACTGAACAGATTGCTTTTGCCTAGACCAAACTAGTTCCGCCTAGGCAAAACCGGTTCGGACTAGACCAAACTAGAAAAACTCAAAAACGATTGGACAGATTACTTTAGCCTAGTCCGAACTAGTTTAGACTAGGCAAAACTAGTTTGGGCTAGGCAAAACTAGAAAAACTCATAAAAATTGGACAGATTACTTAATCCTAGTCAAAACTAGTTTTGCCTAGTCCAAACTGGTATTGCCTAGGCGGAACTAGTTCGGACTAGGATAAAGTAATCTGTCCAATCATTTTTGAGTTTTTCTAGTTTTGCCTAGTCCGAACTAGTTTTGCCTAGGCACAACTAGTTTGGACTAGTCTAAAGTAATCCACCCAATCATGGGCGAGGTTTTCTAGTTTGGTCTAGTCCGAACCGGTTTTGCCTAGGCGGAACTAGTTTGGTCTAGGCAAAAGTAATCTGTTTAATTGTACGCTTGTCTATTCTCAAGTCAGGTAAACCTACTTCTGCCTAGTCCAAACCGGCGGTCAAAACTGGTATTGCCTAGGCGATACCAGTTTGGCCAAACGCGCTTCGGTAAAACCAGTTTTGCCTAGGCAGAACTAGTATTGACTAAAAAACGGTTTCGCCTGCAACATAATTATGTATAAAATATTAAAACTAAAATCTAATGATTTGTGGGCTGTACTTAACAAAAGTGTTGTTAACTGTTAAGGACTCATGAATTTTGTTTTTTATATATTTTTTAAGATTTTTAAATATTAAAAGCTTTTCGGTTGTGGATAAAAAAATATAGACAGGTTTGTAACAAACTTAATTTTTATACTAAGATAAGATGAAATTTAACACTCATCAAATCACTGTCAGTACCATCATAATGTTAATGCGCTCATCAAAATTTCTATTAACCCTATGGCAGATGTCTAGATGGCTATTGAGGCTTATGTCATGGTGAAAAGGATTGGCCCGCCAGGTCTTGTGACCTCATGCATTGCAACTTTTTTTGAGGAGTAATGTAAAGTTGCAGGTGTACGTCAACCAACCCCGTACGATTCAAGAATTATTGAAGGCTGAAGTCGTCATTGCCGCCATAGGGTTAATAAAAATTTCGTTGAATGCGTTAACAAGTGCCAACTCAGTGGAGGAAGTCATATGCCAGATGTTGTTTTCTATTATGAAAATATTTAAAAAAATGCAATTTCGTTAAAATTTGACGGATTTGTTTATTTTTTAATGTTTGCTAATCATATTTAGAATGTATGTAGGCTAGCAATGTTTTAAGAGTTACATTATTTTTTAGTTGTTGTTGCATTTTTGCATCATTGTTAATGGCGCTGTTTTTACAGGATTGTACTTCTAATATGAATGTTAAAAGTTACTTTTTGCCTTTTTATGTTTTTTTAATATTTTTTGAATGGACGAAACAACAATTTTTATACAGAAAAGACTTTCTGAGTTTCTTTAAAATTTTTGCACTTTTATCTTTGTTAGCTTTTATTTAATAGCAGGCGGAAGGCTTACATTTCAGACACCAGGTACTATTAAAGCACAGAATTGCCCTCAGGGCGGATTGTTGAGTTGTGGATTGTGCATCAAACCCATCTAAAACTGTGGGCACTTTGCTGCACCCTTTTGTGCTTTTATATAAGACTTAGTGTCCAAAATGTTTCACTACAACATCCTTCGGCTATTAAAAAAAAACGGGTCTTGTGTAGATTATCCCAAGCACTTCATTTTTAGGCATGTCCTACTATACAGGCGCATATTCCTTAAATTTATGTGAATAATTGCAATTGTGTTTATTTCTAACATAGTTAAATTTCTTAAATTAAATAAAAATTTAATTTAATTAAAAACTGTAAAAAGTATTACCGGTAATTATACCGTAAAAAGTCATTTCACGTCTAAGAGCGCGAACTTTATGAAAAGTGTTCCTAGCTTGTAAATATTCCACCGCTTGTTGAATATTCACAGCTTCGCATAATAATGAAATTAAATTTATTTTAAAAATATAAATACAGTATGCCAATAATAAATCATGGCTGAAAATTTCAACATTGATCGTTTTCCTATACAGCGTAATACGCGGTGGAAGCCTACTCAGATATATGCCCTCTGCACGTGCGACGTAAGCTATAATTATTATGCACTCTGTGAGAGATCAACGAAATCTGCGTGCTTGGGATAATCTACACAAGACCCAAAAAAACTACCATAAATAAAAATGTTGCAAATTTACAGAGAAACCCAGAAAATTTTTTGCGTATAAAAATAATTTCTTAGTAAAATTGGAAAATTTACTTTTGACTCTCATTTCAGCAGGACTATCCCGTCATAACAACGTAATAACAATGAAACAAAAATGTAACAACAATAATGAAAAAATAATGTTACTAGAAAATCATTACTACAAGCATTCAAAATGTGAATAATTTAAAATTTGTTCTAAGTTTTAGTCGAACCTTGCATATTTTTAAACATACAAAATTATTTCAAAAAATTCATAACATCAAAATATATACCGGGTATTATTTTTTTAGGAACAATAATTTCAATAAAAAAAATTTTTTTAAAAAAAAATATTTTTACTGTTCTACTGTATAAAAAAATGTTAGCATGGGAAATTCAATTTCTGAAAAACGACATAAATTCCTAGAATTTAAATTTTTTTTTTGAATTTTTTGAATTAACAAAAATATTATTTTTATACTCCGTACAAAATAAGCTTTTGGAGTTTCTCTGTTAAATGGTACTAATTTTAAATTTTTGTCTTTGTTGGTATTTTTTTTTTAATAGCCGACGGAAGTTGTAGCCGGTATTAATTGGAAAAACATAATATTCCTATACAATATACTGTACACCATTATTTGACGATATTATGAAGGATTTAGTGACAATTTTTAGTTATCTGCGTGATAAATTTCCCATTTAGTTGGTGGGTACCATCTCGAACTGTTTTCACATGTTATCCTATGGTGCAAACAAACCAATGTATTTTGCGCACTATAAGGCTTATATCGAAAACGGCTAAACTGACGAACACAATGCTTTGCACAAATCGTGCAGATAATATTAGTCGCGTTATTTGAAAAAAAAAAAAATTTTGATGACATTTCATCCTTAAAACTTTAGTTTCGACGTCATAAATAAAGCTCGATCTCGAATAAAGCATTAAAAGTGCATGCAAAAATTTAGCTTGGTATTTTTCCGGATTTGACTGGATTATTAAGTTGTATAATTATTTTTAAATGGCCACTGCCATTAAAATTAATAAAACTTTTGTAATTTTGGGTAGACTAATTCACATTTAAATTTAAAAAAAACTTTTAAGTTTATGGCAATTTTTTCACAGTATAAATATACTGTACTGTAATAGAATTTTACCATTACAAATTCAATTTGATTAATGAATAGTTTTTGAGTGGTGTACGAGTATATTCTTTAATAAATTAGAAATAAAAACAAAAAAAAAGTCAAAGGTTTGTGTTTATGGCATGGGCGAGGCGAGTGACGCGAAGCAATAATACCGTACACCTGCACTATTTTGTGACCTTCAGGAGCAGATACAGGAGCTGTACACAGTGTCCTGAAAAAAGCAGATCCAACTGTACCCGGTACTCGTAATAAATCCTTTTATTAATATAAAAATTTTAATGACATATGGATATATTTTACTGTAAATACTGTTTTAACATTTACAATGCGACTCCAATATTCGTCATTAATCCGTTCCAGAGAAATTGACGAATAGCAAAAATGACGTAATTGGATATTAAACAAATTTTTCCTTTAGGAAAACATTAAAAATAGTTTAATCCGTTCCCAGCCTTGAATTTTACATGTTTAACGCAAAAATATTTCAATTGCTTATTAATAACATATTAATCACTTAATATTGATATAACTTTACCCCAGATTTATCAGCATTTTTAGACAAGTTATTGGCACACGTTTTTTAAACATTTTTACATTTTTATTTTTTAAACATTTTTAAATTTTTTTTTTTCTATAATTTCTAAAATTCACACTAATAATGACGATCAGTGGAATGGCCAAAAATTAAAGGTATGCAAGAGATAGCAGCGGCGGATTTCCAAATTTTCCGCCCTGAGGCCAAAACAGGATATTGTGATAAATTTGCAAAGCGTGAAATTTTTTCTATTTTTTTTACGAAATTTTTTTGATATTTTTGCGAAATTTTTTTGATATTTTTGCGAAATGTTTTTGATTTATTTGCAAAAATTTTTTGATTTTTTTTGATATTTTTGTAAAATTGTTTAGATATTTTTGCGAAATGTTTTTGATTTATTTGCAAAAATTTTTGATTTTTTTGATATTTTTGTGAAATTGTTTAGATTTTTTGGCGAAATTCTGTTGATATTTTGGCGAAATTTTTTTGATATTTTTCCGAAATTTTTTTGATATTTTTGCGAAATGTTTTTGATTTTTTTGCAAAATTTTGTTGATATTTTTGCGAAATTTTGTTGATATTTTTGCGAAATTTTTTTTGATCTTTTTGCGAAATTTTTTTGGATTTTTTGCAAAATTTTTTTGGATTGTATTTTTGCGGTCTTGGCCGCCCCTAAAATTGTACCGCCCTGAGGTCCAGGCTTCACTTGGCCTATTTAAAAATCCGCTTCTGGAGATAGGGACAATTTCGATGATGCTGGATTCAGAGCGGCGCATAGTGAGTAGTGAATTCGTTTTGCTGCTTGTGGTGTGACCGGAAGAGGATATTATAAACACAGAATAAAACAATTAAATGTAAAAAAAAGTCCAATTAAAAGTAAAGCTTGTTTATGTGCCTCTGAAATATTTAGATTATTAAATGTATTTAATACTAGTTCACCTGGGTCTGTTTTTTTACCGACACCGTGTATAAGGAATCAAGTATTAAAAAAAAACTTGTTTTCTTTTTTCAAATACACTGTCCATGTACAGTACTGTGATACTACCTACAGAAAAGAAAAAATAGGGCGACACCTTTAACGGCCTCATCCAGATAACCTGTTCTTTCCATTTCTTTCTTGCAACCTTCTTTTTGTATGGTTCGACCCTTCTTTGAAGAAACGCCGTCCTTGTACTCGGCCCTGTAGGGTAATAGAGGCTATGTATAGGAGAAGCTTTCGGAAAATAATACATTCATTAGTTGGAATAGTTAGCTGTTGGACTACATGTGTCAGTGATCTTTGCTTAAATCGGTATTCAGTAGCGTAATACTGTTTTTGTACTTCGACTACGGTATTTAAAAAAAAAATTTAAAAATTGAATACAGGATTTAAATATTTTGCGGAAAAAAGTGAAAGATTTTTGGATTTGAAAACATTAAAAGTTGGCGTACAGGTAATGTTTTTTATTGCTTATTTTATTTTAATTATTGTAGACTGCGCTAAATTTTGCCTTAAAAACATAAGCCTAATAAAAATCGGATACGGGTTATCAAACTAATAATGATCACTTTGCAGTAGTTGAAGTCAAATAGGAAAATTGATTTGTGAACTTTTAAATATTATGATATTTAAAATAATAATTCTATTCTTAAAAATAATTAATTTTTAATGCGGTTATTTACTTCAATTGACATAGATTTTTATGAAACTACGGTAAGAGGCTTAATATAAATTATTTAAGAAATTTTCGTTGGATTTGTAATTAACATTTTTTTATTAAGGACTGTGCATTTTGGCGCTCTTTTAAAATTTTTGTTTTTAATGTTTGAAAGTTTATATCCAAAGAAATTGCTTTTCAATTTGTAGTTAACATTTTCTGGTAAGTAGCCTACAGTATTGTGCATTTTTATGTTCTTTTAAAAATTTTGTTTTTAATGTTTGAAAGTTTTAAAGTTCAAAAAAATTATTTTTTAATTCGTAGTTAACATTTTCTGGTAAGTAGCCTACAGTATTGGGCATTTTTATGTTCTATTAAAAATTTTGTTTTTAATGTTTGAAAGTTTAAAAGTTATAAGAAATTATTCTTTAATTTGTAGTTAACATTTTCTGGTAAGTAGCCTACAGTATTGTGCATTTTTATGTTCTTTTAAAATTTTTGTTTTGAATGTTTGAATGTTTAAAAGTTCTAAGAAGTTATTTTTTAATTTGTAATTAACATTTGTTGGTAACTACTGTGCATTTTTGAGTAGATTTTTCTAATAATTTTCTATTTCTTATTTTAAAATATGCATTTATTCTTAAATTATAGCATAAGCGAAAACATATTTTTAATTTTTAAATTCAATTAATTTTTATAACTGTAACAAATGATATGGTAATAAAAATTATTTTTTAAAAAATTGCATTTGATCCTTTCTTATATCTTTATTATCATGCAGTCTATAAATTTCCCACCGTGTGCATTAAGAAATAAATCAAGTGTTTTAAGAAAATTGTAATTTATGTTAGTCACAAAATGGGGCTAGCTTAAGGAGTTTTTAAAGCGATCTTAAAATTTTCTTCAAGTTCTAAAAGAATTTTTTTTTTTAAAAAATCAATTTTCATATCTCAGTAAAATTTTTGTTAGATATTATTGAGTAAGTACTAGTCTCATTCAGAAAGTAAAGTCCGTTTATTATAAAAAAAATAACTAGTAAGAATTCACCATTCAGTCTTAAGCGTCGCTTTACCAATTATTTCTTTAGTTTTTAGTTTAGTTTTCGATTTTATTTCATGTTTATACCAGCCCCTAAATTACAATGTAAGCTCTTGTGACACTCGCACGATAACCCCACTGTTCACATTGCTGCCTCAAATTGAGACGTTTGGGAAAATTAATTCAGGAAATAATTTATTTTTAATTATTTAATCATTTATGTCAGTGATTACCAAAGTGTAATTTGAAAATTGCGTTGTGTTTTGATTTTTTGTAATAATTTTAAAGCTAGTGGTCGTTCATTAATTAAATGACTTTGGTACTTATTTTTAACAGGATTTAATTATTGTTATAGTCAACGTTCGGAACAAATTTTATCGAGATAGTCGAATTTTATGTCACCTTATGATAAACGAAATTAAACAAAATGGGGATAAAAATTCGCCCAAGTTAAAGTATCAAATTTATAACAATTAATTAGTAAATAAAAATTCTAACATAGGGTCAAATAATACTCTGTTAAGATTGAGTGGGTACTTTGTGTTGTGTTTTATTAGTAAGAATCTATTCAATTCAATTTTAAGTAAATTAAGATACTTTAATAAACATTTCTAAAGCATAATTCAAATAGTAAAAACTTAATCAGTGGCAATTATTCTATAAAACAATCTCGGAAATTTATACAAGCAAACAAATAATATCGAACGATGGGACAAACCAAGACGTGTTTTAATTTAGGCGAAATTAATCAAACACTAATTGGCACTTTAATGATTTGATTTTATTAAGAATATTAGAATTTTCGGATGCAAAATCAAATAAAATAATTTATTCTCTCATTTTTCTCTTCTATTTTTAATTTAATAGAGTTTTTATAAGTAAAAAGTAAAAAGAAAATGGTTTAAAAGTATCTTTCTTACATTAGGTAATTTCCTATCATGATGATAATTTTCTAATAAAAGAAAATGTCCGATGCTTTAGTCTATGATAGATAGTTTTAGAGAATTTAGGTTTCTCTGGTCAAACACACAATTTTTTAGCACTGTTCCAACGATTTATGTAGAAACACTCGAGTTTTTTCTCACAAAAACGCGAATTCATTAAAATGATCGGAGGTTCTTGATAACCTCTATTTAAATTAAATTCTCTTAAAACATTATTATTTTAAACTAATTGTTCATAAAATCTTTTTTCAAAGATTATTATTAATTTTTTAAATAATTTATTATTATAATCTTTTTTCAAAGATTATTGTTTATTTTTAGATACTTAAATTTTTAATTAATACCTGAGAATTTACTCACTTAAAACGTGATCTCTTTAACACTTTTCCAACTTCCGGTTTAAATTTAATTTCAAAAATAAAGTGTTTTAAGAAAATATAAGGTTTTTTAACAAATTTAGGTTATTATTTCTTTAGAATAAATTGTTTTTTACTTCGATGCTTGCTGATTGAGTGGATTTGAACTGAATTTCGCGGATTTCTCTTATAAAAATAATTGATTTTCAAAAAATATTAAGTTTTATAAGAAAATAATATTAAAATACATCTTATTTTGTACCAAAAAACGCAGATGCTTCGATATTTTGATTAGATGTAGCGGATTTCTTTAAGAAATAGAAGTTTTTTCCAAAAATTTTTGTTTAGTTTTGTTTTTTCAAAAAATTTTTGAAAAATATACTTAAAATATTATATATTTTTTCGCCAAATACGCGGATGCTTAGATATTTTGGTTAGATGTAGCGGATTTCTTCAAGAAATAGAAGTTTTTCCGAAATTTTTTGTTTAGTTTTGTTTTTTCAAAAATTTTTTGAAAAATATACTTAAAATATTGTATTTTTTTTTTTTGCGAAAAACGCGGATGCTTCGATATTTTGGTTAGATGTAGCGGATTTCTTCAAGAAATAGAAGTTTTTCCGAAATTTTTTGTTTAGTTTTGTTTTTTCAAAAATTTTTTGAAAAATATACTTAAAATATTGTATTTTTTTTTTTTTGCGAAAAACGCGGATGCTTTGATATTTTGGTTAGATGTAGCGGATTTCTTCAAGAAATAGAAGTTTTTTCTGAAAATTTTTGTTTAGTTTTGTTTTT